>CM072523.1:1269810-1394810 GCA_036898135.1 Oncomelania hupensis | reverse complement strand
AGCTGCGATGGCTTCCTCTCTCTCTGCAGTGAGTTCAGACACTTCAGTGGCCAACGTCTTCATTCTGGTCTGTGCTTCCTGATAACTGTCAGATGATCCTGAACTCTTCTTCTGCAACTCTGCCCAACACATGTACCACACTCATCACACGTTTTTATCAAGGTGATCATTTATCATAATGCTGATGATGGGCGGTAAATAAATTCTTGGTGCAAGCGTATCTTTATTCTAAGTGCAACCTTACCTTCATTCTTGGTCCTTTCCTTCTGCAGCATAAACATCTGCTTCTTGACAAACTTGATCAGATCTTCCCTCGACAAAGACTCCAGCTGAATTAAAAAAATATCCATAAACAAATGTAAACAATTCACCCCCACTTAACAGTCATTAGACTTCCATTTAACCACACATCCCCAAAACAACAAATGAACGAACACCCTCACTATATTCCAATCAACTGACAGTATGCTTGTTAAACAATTTGCATATTTGTACCTATTTGCTCCTTTGGATAAGAGTATAAACCAAGGTCTAGTCTGTGCGTACGCACTCCGTCGCTTAGACTTGAAAGATCCTGATGCTCATGTCCTGGACCAAGGAGTGCGGGCTATACAAATACATCCAGCACGCACTAGGTCCCTTTCACAAATCCCTGGTCGCCCAGGATTGTGCTCAGTCGTCTGAGTGTGGGACTATGCGCCCAAAGGTTGCAAGTGAGCGCCTCAGGCGGCTTGAGTTAGATCCTGTATCAACCAGTGCCTTGAGCAGCTCTTGAACCGGAGAAGTGCTGTATGAAAGTGATGAGATACATAAAAAAATGCAATCTCTCCCTAAATAAAAGAATAGATCTGCAGACTTGGAGATGCACAGTTTTAAAGCTAACTGCTTAAATGTGAATCATTTGCCATAGATCTACCTGCACTGGAGCCCAGGGATATGCACCCTTACTGGCCTTAGTCTAAACACAAACAAAGCAACTATATATGACTGATACCCTATTCTGTTCCTTATGCTAACCCTTGTACATAACAAATTAAACCACAATTATTATAGTACATGATGGTGCTCTTGCACGTGCAATGTACCTTGGATCCCCCTGCAGGAGACTTGCCTGCGGTCTCGGATTTGTCGTCAGCCATGTTTATCCTGACAATTACAGCATGTTGAGTGGAAATCTCACACCTCCTCCAAATCTGCAAATAATTTTCCCTGCATTTAATTACTTCTTGGCTTAGGTTTAAACCACTCTCCTAATCCTATGATTGAACCTACTTTAGCACATTCAAAATAATATTCACTCCCTTTCTCCCTCCATCTCTCTCTCTGTGGTGTGAAACATTACAGTATTTTGTTATTATTAACATTCAAATTTTTATGGACAATTAACTGAACAACGTGATCGGACAAGTGTCAGATCACCAAAACGTAAAATTCAACTGTAATAGATAACAGGGTTGGCTTTTAACTCCCAATGAAGCATTTTAGTGGATACATACATGTATTGACTAATTCACTGTATTCAGTAATTAAGTCTGAGAATTTTTGTAGCCTCCTGCCTTTCTAGCCTGCCAAATAACAATAAAATTAACCCTAATCAAACAAACAATGAAATGTGTGAAATAAAATTAGAAAAGATGTGAAAAGTAGCTGTCTTGCAACTGTTGCTATGTATACCTGTAAGCAGGTGTATTACAAACGATAGGCTGCCATCGATTTCACGCGTACGACATTTTGATATAAAGATTACACACGTCACAACAAACACTAAATTGTCTGCCCTTGTAGAAGTTTATAAGGACCAAATAAAAATAAATTTAGAGATAGTTAAATATTTAAGAATAAACTCAACACATACAAATATAGGAGAGAACTAATTATAAACTGGGTTTTAATATATAATTAATGTGGTTTTGTGCTTTGGTTTTAAGGATTTCTTCACAATCATCGAAATGTAAAGTTAGTGTTAGCTTTAGATTAACATCGCCATCCAATCAACCTCGTGATCAGAAGTAAAGTCACGGGACTGCTTACTTCCTGTCAAAAGTTAAATAGTGCTAGTGGGCGAAGTTTCTGTGACATCTATTTCTTTTCCTTCAAGATTTTATTGATGTTCATCGGCCACAGTTGACAGTAACTGACAAGCAGGACTTTGTGGACCTGCACAGTTTAAATAAGTTGAAAAGAGACAGAAGAAAGTGACTCCGTAAAGACTAAAGTCTAAACAATGGCTGATGAAGAGGAACGACAACGATTGCTTGGAGTTAGAGACGATGTGGAAATTAGGCAGCAAATTGCAGTTGTTGAGCAACAGCCAGGATGTACAGGAGGAATTTGTAATCCGAGAAACTGTATTCATCGATATTTTCCAGTCTTGTTTGTCATGTGTTTTCTCAGCTTCGGTAAGTTGCAAGGGTAGCAAGCATCAGTCAGTGTGGTGCAGTAGCCTAATGTTGCTGTTGGGTAAGTCCTATCCTTCCCGTAACTCGAAGGTCGTTGGGGCACCACATATGATCGTTTAACCAGCGTACTCCATCTTTCTCTGTCATCAGCAATCCTCATGGCTTTGCTCAGTGTCAAGCCAGTCCATTCTCGAATGTTGTCCTACCACCTCTTTCTTTCTCCCTCTTCTTCTCCCTCCTTGCACCGTGCCTTGCAGGATGGTCTTTGCAAGGCCTGATGCTCTGGTGATGTGGCCATACCATCGGAGTTTCCGTTTCTTCACCACCGTGAGCATGTCATCGTGACGTGATGGTCTGTCGGACTTAGTTTTGGTGATGTGCTGAGGTTAGGAAATGCCCAGAAGTCTTCTGTAGCGCCTCATCTCCATGCTTTATATTCTTCGTTGTAGATCTTCTGTGAGGGTCCATGTTTCGCCAGCGTATAGATAGGAAGATGGAGATGATAAGATGTTAAGTGCTTCTTCTTTATTTTCCTGTGGCAATCCAATTACAGACCTGTATAAGATCGAGATTAAATTGTGCAAAACCTTATCAAATGCCTAATGCACACTGTGAAATGACTATTCGCATTCAAAAGACCGTCTGCTATAACAGTAAATGGCTTATTTTGCTATAACAGTAAATGGCTTATTTTCATCGGAATACTAAAATGAGCGCTCAACAGCTTAACGCAACAGTCATGGGTGAATGAGGAACTTGCTCCCAGGTGTTGTTTTGAATGAATCAAGTGGGAGTCGTGTGTATATGTGGTATTGAGTGACACTCAATCAGTCAATAACTATATCAAGGAGCCCTTAGTTAGACTTGAACCTTGGGCTTGACTTGATGTTATGGAGGAACTGAATGTCTATAAAGTTATAGTTTATAGTTTATAATATAAGCTGCTCGCGTGCTTATAAAGTTATTTGAGAACTTTTTTACCTCAGTAAATTAGTAATGTTGGTTAATAAACTCTGATCATACTATCTAGTGTAAAACTACAAGTTTTACTACAATATTCACAAATGTACCTCAGACAGATGGAGTCAGACACTTTGGGTTTAGTTCATTCATTTATTTATTTGTGACATTAAACTAACTCTCTATTCTATAATTAATTTAATATTTTATAGTTATTGTGTATGTTAATCTATATTTGGATTTGAATGTTTTGGATTAGGGGGATTTTATTTCCAACCCATGGCATGCGGGCGAATTCAGAGCAGTGCTGTCCAAGACAATGGGGGATAGGAGAGAGAGGGGGAGGGGAGGGGGGGAGGCACCTATAGAGAGTAATAGTGCAAATGAGTCAGGGATGGATTTAACCGGAAATTATCGGTATTTTACCGGTTTGAGAATAAAAATACCGGTTGAAAAATCAGTAGCCGGTAGAGCCTACCGGTTCTTATTTTGTTTGACTGGTTTCAAAAATAAAGAAAAAGAGAAAGAAAAACAAGAGAAATGAAGAGAGAGAGAGAGAGAGACAGCCACGCTGATTATGTGTTTAGGGAGTGTAGACGAGAGGCCTGCGAATGCGTTCAGTAGCCTTGCCATATTCTTTGATGTAATTAATACAGAATGATATAAGTTATAACATTGGCAGGCGCAAGGCTATCATGAATACGGATAAATTAAACTCGCGCACTTTTTCAATTTTTTCTTCCCTCGTGCTCGTCAGTATGTATTGCGACAGTGGCAGATAGGCTAGTAATAATGAAGAAGCAAAAATCTTTTTTCATTTTTTGCTAGGGGGGAGAGGGGCGATAAAAGAAGTTTATGTGAAGACGAAGATGTTTCTAATGAAACAGAAAGTGCATTAACAGAGTCGCCATCTACTTATATAAAATAGTGACGCATTATTAAGCTTTGCTATGGTTCATACCGGTTTCCGTGACTGGCCTACCGGTTTGCGTTCGAGTGGGTTTGTTTACTGTGACGTCGTACCGGTTTTGCAAATCCCTAGGACGATCACTGTGAGTATACAAAGTGTGAAAGTAAGACTACCATTTGAGTTCAGTTCATCTGAGTGGTCATATATTATGACTAGACCCATGTTTGTTCATTTATTATTATTATTATTATTATTATTATTATTATTATTATTATTATTATTATTATTATTATTATTATCAGATTTGCAGGATTCAGACTGTTTTCTTCACCATGACTTGTTGTATAAGATAAAACAATTTTATTATCTTTTCCAAGAAATAAGGGTTGTGGATTAGTTGTGGCAAAGTGTTAAATAATAAAAGAAGAGCAATAATGATTTGAGCATTTCCTTGTGATTGTTACTGAGCCAGTGTGAACAGCAAGCAGCTGATAGTGAGTCACCATCAGACTTGTGTCACTGAGTACAGCCTTTGTTTCGGTCTGGTCATGGCATCTGATAGATTCAGAGCGATACTCCGATAGCCTCTTAATATTGTGCACAGTAGTATTATCAGTCATAATGATGATCTTAATACTAATCTTATGTCGTAACTTGTTATTATCTTTCACTGGCCTGCAGTAGCTATAGAAAAGAGGCAGAGGATATAATGCCAAATCCTCTTGTTAATGGGCATGTCAATTTTCTGGTCAGAAGAAGAGTGAGACCGAAAAAGAGATGGGAGGACAACATTCGAGAATGGACTGGTTTGACACTGAGAGAAACCATCAGGGTTGCTTAGGACAGGGTAAGATGGAGTACGCTGGTTAAACGATCATCTGTGGTGCCCCTACGGCCTCAGAATAACGGGATAGGATAGGATAGATCGAGCAAACAATTTTTTTAAGCAACAAAATGCCTCCAGTGACCTTGACCTTTGCAATAGACAAAATGTGATGGCATATGTCCGATAGGGGGCAGGCCACTAACCTAGCCCTAGCTAATGTTCCTATAAAGTGTGGTCACAATCCGTTCAGTGGTTCTTGAGATATCACTTCCAGTGGACAGAACAACCTACATTTGGCTCATTCTGATGATGATGATGATGATGATGATGATGATGATGATGATAAAGAAGATAATAATATTGATAATGTACATAATGATGATGAAGACAGTGATGATGACAATGAAGATCATGATGATGATAAGTTGGTGATTACAATAACGATAATAAAGATGTTGATGATTACAGGCAGCTACTTTTGCTATGACAACCCTGCAGCCCTGCAGGACAACATGCTGAAAGATTTGAACATCAATGAGTCCAGCTTCATGCTGTTCTACTCACTCTACTCCTGGCCCAACGTCATCCTCTGTTTCTTCGGTGGCATGCTCATCGATCGTTACTTGGGTGTTCGCCTTGGTGCCATCGTCTTTGGAGGATTTGTCTTGGTAGGACAGGTATGAAGTGCTCACTTTTGGTGTGCTTTGATGTATTAGATTTAGAGTGTAGCCTCAGCGTCCACTGCGTGAGAAGCCTTTATTGTACAGTGACCGGCTGGTGGAGTGCCTTCAGTGTTACCACTAGGGTTGTTTTAGCAGATCTTTTGTGCGGATCAAGGGTGAGTCCTCTTTCATTCAAGTTGTGGTCTTGTTTTTGTGGTCCTGATTCGGCTCTTTTCAGTCCGCTGGACCCTGTAAGCCATGAATAACTAACTTACTTTTGGTATGCGAGTTGGGCCAATGCCAAATAAATATTGAGAATGGAGCATAAAATGTCCAACTACTGCACCAGTCTGTGCAATGTTAGCAATATTTGTGTTTGTACAAATGTTTTGCTCTGTATTCTGTGCCAAGTGATACAATTTTGTGCTTGCAGACAGTTGAGGTACAAGTGATCTAACATGCTTACCTGTAGTAAAAATATCCTCAAAAATGATTCATTGGGGCTCAGTTAATAGTTATATTAATTTCACTACTATACCATGACTCAAAAATGATTCATTGTGGCTCAGTAGTTATATTAATTTCACATACTATACCATGACTCAAAAATGATTCATTGTGGCTCAGTTAATAGTAATATTAATTTCACTACTATACCATGACTCAGAAATGATTCATTGTGGCTCAGTTAATAGTTATTTTTAAGATACGGGCAAAAAGTGGGTTTTGAACTAAAAAGTGAAATTGACAGTGAAGGACCATCCGACTGATTGACTGACTTACAACCGGACTTTTATGAAGGATGGCTCATAAATTGATGTACTGTATACCAAAACTCAACTAAATTGCTTCATCCATTTTTGAGATGTTGAATATTGAGCAAAACGTGTTTATTAACACAATGAGTCCAATGACCTTCACCTTTGCAGTACATTATAATCTAGGTAATGTTCCTAAAATCTGTTTAGTGGTTCTTGTAAATTGACATCCGACGGAATGACCAACTGACAGACGGACAGACTGACATTTGGCTCTTTCCTGATTCCCCCTGACTGTTTCGAAGTATTTGCAGGTAAGTGTGGAATACAGAATGATAATAGAATGTTTTGCGAAGCCAGTAAAGATGTTGTGTAAATATAAGTAACATAGGTGTGTGTATAGATTTGAGTTTGAGTGGAGAAGTGCGTGCGATGGTGTTTGACTGCGGTGGTGGTGTTGTGTGTCCAGGTGCTGTTTGCCTTTGGTGCGCTCTCCAACACCGTCATGCTGATGTACGTCGCCAGGTTCCTCTTTGGGTAAGATTTATTTTATTCTGCCTGGCTCATGGGTCGAGCGTTTGCCTGGCATACAGAGGACGGTTCCATGACATTTCAGCGGCAACATTTCAGCGCCGTACATTTTAGCGCCGTATATTTCAGCGCCGTACATTTCAGCGCCGTTCATTTCAGCGCCGTACATTTCAGCGCTGTATATTTCAGCGCCATACATTTCAGCGTCGTTCATTTCAGCGCCGTTCATTTCAGCGCCGTACATTTCAGCGCCGTACATTAACATATTGAACTTTAATGATAAAATCACATAAAACCCTGGTGCCTCGTGTCCATTTAAATCATTGACTTAGCCTATGCATCGCCATAGATGGATGGCGCTCTATCATCATCTATAAATGGTCACCATCATCGTTTAGTGCCTCCCCTAAAACATGAATGCAAAAGCAATTCCCTCCATCGTGTTCATGAGAGAACGAGCCCCTGCATTGTACTGCAAGATAATAGTTTTGACACGCTTTTTGTAAGTCTTTGTACTTTCGACGCTTCGGGGCAGGTGCTTGACCTCCGATCAGACGCGTGACGTCAGCTTGAATCATAGTTTGCTCCTTTTTGAGGACCGCAATGAGCTTCCACAAATCTGGTGAGTACGCCCTTACGTGATTCTGGAAAGCGTTTTGGAATTCTTCCACACTGTTGTTGGATTTCGCTGCATCCTAAAGGACTCGGTCGTGCACATTCCACATTTCTATTTCGAAAAGTGGTGACTGACGGGGTCACGACGACGAGGTCGGCCGATGTATGTGTCTTCAAAGTAATCAAATACTGGTTGGCCACGTGCGTCATAAAATGGCGATGTAGGGTCAAAGACAGTTTCTAAGGCATGCTCGATGTCTCCAGGAGGCAGATATGCCAATCCCGGGAGCATTCTCATCAATTTTGCGAAATTTTCATCGTTTTTGTACAGGATAAACGATTGATCACTCACATGATTTAAACCACATAAAAAATGCTTCCTCGCTGAACTGCTTTACTCGATGTCTTGTGAACGATTACTCAAATCACGATTTGTAACTCACAACTCTCTCTCTCTCTCTCTCTCTCTCTCTCTCTCACTGTATGGCGCTGAAATGTACGGTGCTGAAATGTACGGCGCTGAAATGTACGGCGCTAAAATGTTGGCGCTGAAATGACGTGTCACCACAGAGGACCCAGGTTCAAATCCCGTGGTGGGCAAGAAAAAAAATTGGCCAATTTTAGCTGTCGTAGCACTCAGCAGTATGCTTCATGGTGGTTCAATGTTGAGTTAGGTCTCCATCACATCTTCTCTGGGACGGTTATTCAATAACTGTTTGCCATAGGTAGGGCTTTCTTTGTGTTATGTAGAGTTGTGTTTGGAGGAGGTGAGTGTTGAGTGTAGCAACTGTTGAGTGTGACCTTGATGTAGAGTTGTGTTTGGAGATGGAGAATGTATAGCAACTGTTGAGTGTGACTTTGATGTAGAGTTGTGTTTGGAAGTGGAGAGTGTGGCAACTGGTTTAAACAAATGTTTTATTCAAGGAAAAACACATAATTACAAACAATGATTTACAGGATAGGTAACAAGCAAGCTTATAAGCCCACCCTGTATAACAGAGTGTGGCAACTGTTGAGTGTGACCTTGATGTAGAGTTGTATTTGGAAGTGGAGAGTGTGGCAACTGGTTTAAACAAATGTTTTATTCAAGGAAAAACACATAATTACAAACAATGATTTACAGGATAGGTAACAAGCAAGCTTATAACTCTGTATAACAGAGTGTGGCAGCTGTTGTGTGTGACCTTGATGTAGAGTTGTGTTTGGAGGTGTGGCAGCTGTTGAGTGTGACCTTGATGTAGAGTTGTGTTTGGAGGTGTGGCAGCTGCATTGGGACAAGGGGTGTTAGTCATAGGAAGTCAATTGAAGCACTGGGTGTTGAGTCGTAACTCTGTTACCAGCGGTTCAAAGCTGGTTGACGGCCACAAGTGCTGGAACAGGGTCCTTGAGAGTCCTTGGTGTTTTAGACCCCATTATAAAGTCCTTGAATAATACCCTTGACATTCACACTTTTACAATGGATTCCACTGAGAAGCGAGGAAAACTCAAAACAAGAGGAAATCAGAAACATTGGCAAGCAGATCGAGGAAGAAATGCAGAAAATGAAAGATGCTTTGTGACTACAAGAAGCGTTAGCTTAGTGTTCGCTTGTGAACTGTACATCTACTGGTGGCTTTCTGCAACACAGAGAGCTTTGGTGTTGGCTGTATTGGCGCCGCATGGCATGGCTATTTCAGGCTACAGATAGCATTGGTGGGTTGCTTTGATGAATACGTGAGTAGTCTGTTGTTGTTAAGTCACTGAGCGAGCGTTGTGGCCAAGTGTGCTAAGGCGGGATAACTTGCCTAGTCCACAAGCCAGAAACCAATGGCGCCTGACAGGTGTGGGTTCGAGCCAGCATTTGGGCGTTATGTTTCTCCGAATATTATTTACTTTCGACTCAGGCAACGTCTCGGGGTTTTTCTCCGGGTACTCCGGTTTGCTCCCCCAGCAAAAATTTCAAAAATTCACAAATAATGTTAGGTAGGTAGGGTTGGGCGCTCCACTGGCTGCGACTACGCCTTCTCCGGGGGAGGCGGCCCAGAGTTTCCCGATAAAAAGGGATAATAAACTGCAGCAAAAAAACCCAAAAACTGGTACTTTGAAAAGGTTGTGACATTGTAACGTGGCTTGATGAAAGTAAATATAACCTGGCCCTTGGAGAAAATGCCTTCAGTGGGCTTAGATGTTAATGACAGTAAATATAACCTGGTCTTAGCAGAAAACGCCTTCAGTGGGCTTAGATGTTGATGACAGTAAATATAACCTGGTCTTAGAAGAAAACGCCTTCAGTGGGCTTAGATGTTGATGACAGTAAATATAACCTGGCCCTAGGAGAATATGCCTTCAGTGGGCTTAGATGTTGATGACAGTAAATATAACCTGGCCCTAGGAGAATATGCCTTCAGTGGGCTTAGATGTTGATGACAGTAAATATAACCTGGTCTTAGGAGAAAACGCCTTCAGTGGGCTTAGATGTTGATGACAGTAAATATAACCTGGCCCTAGGAGAATATGCCTTCAGTGGGCTTAGATGTTTGATGACAGTAAATATAACCTGGTCTTAGGAGAAAACGCCTTCAGTGGGCTTAGATGTTGATGACAGTAAATATAACCTGGTCTTAGGAGAAAACGCCTTCAGTGGGCTTAGATGTTGATGACAGTAAATATAACCTGGCCCTATGAGAATATGCCTTCAGTGGGCTTAGATGTTTGATGACAGTAAATATAACCTGGTCTTAGGAGAAAACGCCTTCAGTGGGCTTAGATGTTGATGACAGTAACTATGACCTGGCCCTAGGAGAATATGCCTTCAGTGGGCTTAGATGTTGATGACAGTAAATATAACCTGGTCTTAGGAGAAAATGCCTTCAGTGAGCTTAGATGTTGATGACAGTAAATATAACCTGGCCCTAGGAGAATATGCCTTCAGTGGGCTTAGATGTTTGATGACAGTAAATATAACCTGGTCTTAGGAGAATATGCCTTCAGTGGGCTTAGATGTTGATGACAGTAAATATAACCTGGTCTTAAGAGAAAATGCCTTCAGTGAGCTTAGATGTTGATGACAGTAAATATAACCTGGTCTTAGGAGAATATGCCTTCAGTGGGCTTAGATGTTTGATGACAGTAAATATAACCTGGTCTTAGGAGAATATGCCTTCAGTGGGCTTAGATGTTTGATGACAGTAAATATAACCTGGTCTTAGGAGAAAATGCCTTCAGTGGGCTTAGATGTTGATGACAGTAACTATGACCTGGTCTTAGGAGAAAAATGTCTTCAGTGGACTTAGATGTTTGATGACAGTAACTATGACCTGGTCTTAGGAGAAAACGCCTTCAGTGGGCTTAGATGTTGATTACAGTAAATATAACCTGGCCCTAGGAAAAAAATGCCTTCAGTGGGCTTAGATGTTGATGACAGTAACTATGACCTGGTCTTAGGAGAAAAATGCCTTCAGTGGGCTTAGATGTTGATGAAAGTTAATATAACCTGGCCTTAGGAGAAAACGCCTTCAGTGGGCTAAGATGTTGATGACAGGTAAAAGGTTTACAGATGAATCACTAATTGGAATATTGAGAAACAATGAATATTACTTGATCATTGGACTGCACTTGTTACTTCTGGCTTTGCATAGTAATATTCAGCATGCATTAAGTATATTAAAGCCTCTCTGTATGAGTGAAGGCTATGGATTGCTGTTAGATGAATGTTAATGCATTGTTCTGATTGTCCTAGAAATGTATTATAGTTTTCTGGAATTTGGTGAGCAAAATGTCTGTATGACTTTGAACCCTGTGAAAAAATGACATGACCCTGATACATAGGCCAGCGCCCCTTGTTCCTTCAGATGACAATCTAGAACACCATCTACTCTGTGCACGCTTGTATTTCAATGCACGGACTTTAAACATCCTGACACTCCTGTCCAAAACGTGTGAGTGTCCGCTACGCTAGTACACACTGCAAGCACTAGGTCCCTTCCCCCCCATTGTTGGTCACCCAGGATTGTGCCCAGTTGTCTGGGGTGTCAGATGATGTGCCGAGTCAGCAAGTGGGCACCCAGGGCTGCTTGAGTTAGATCCCTGTATTAGCCAACCCCTTGAAGATCCCTGTATTGGCCAACCCCTTGAAGATCCCTGTATTGAACCCCTTGAAGATCCCTGTATTGGCCAACCCCTTGAAGATCTCTGTATTGGCCAACCCCTTGAAGATCTCTGTATTGGCCAACCCCTTGAAGATCTCTGTATTGGCCAACCCCTTGAAGATCTCTGTATTGGCCAACCCCTTGAAGATCTCTGTATTGGCCAACCCCTTGAAGATCTCTGTATTGGCCAACCCCTTGAAGATCCCTGTATTAGCCAACCCCTTGAAGATCCCTGTATTGGCCAACCCCTTAAAGATCCCTGTATTGACCAACCCCTTGAAGATCCCTGTATTGACCAACCCCTTGAAGATCCCTGTATTGGCCAACCCCTTGAAGATCCCTGTATTGACCAACCCCTTGAAGATCCCTGTATTAGCCAACCCCTTGAAGATCCCTGTATTGGCCAACCCCTTGAAGATCCCTGTATTGACCAACCCATTGAAGATCCCTGTATTGGCCAACCCCTTGAAGATCCCTGTATTGACCAACCCATTGAAGATCCCTGTATTAGCCAACCCCTTGAAGATCCCTGTATTGGCCAACCCCTTGAAGATCCCTGTATTGGCCAACCCATTGAAGATCTCTGTATTGGCCAACCCCTTGAAGATCCCTGTATTGGCCAACCCCTTGAAGATCTCTGTATTGACCAACCCCTTGAAGATCCCTGTATTGGCCAACCCATTGAAGATCCCTGTATTGGCCAACCCCTTGATGATCCCTGTATTGGCCAACCCATTGAAGATCTCTGTATTGGCCAACCCCTTGAAGATCTCTGTATTGGCCAACCCTTTGAAGATCCCTGTATTGGCCAACCCCTTGAAGATCTCTGTATTGGCCAACCCCTTGAAGATCTCTGTATTGGCCAACCCTTTGAAGATCCCTGTATTGGCCAACCCCTTGAAGATCTCTGTATTGGCCAACCCCTTGAAGATCCCTGTATTGGCCAACCCCTTGAAGATCTCTGTATTGGCCAACCCCTTGAAGATCCCTGTATTGGCCAACCCCTTGAAGATCTCTGTATTGGCCAACCCCTTGAAGATCCCTGTATTAGCCAACCCATTGAAGATCTCTGTATTGGCCAACCCCTTGAAGATCCCTGTATTTGCCAACCCCTTGAAGATCCCTGTATTGGCCAACCCATTGAAGATCCCTGTATTGGCCAACCCCTTGAAGATCCCTGTATTAGCCAACCCCTTGAGCTGGGAAAGTTGTATTACAACCATACAAATCAGCCTAAATTATTTATTATAAACATTATTTATTTATACGTGCGCATGATTTATTTACATTATTTGGGTGTTAACGTAACGCCTTTTGTTTGACAGCATTGGAGGAGAGTCACTGTGTGTGGCCCAAAACACGTATGCCGTCAAATGGTTTTCTGGTCGAGAGCTGAACATGGTGTTTGGTCTACAGCTCAGCTTTTCACGTGTGGTCAGTCTAGCGTTCAAGTCATATTGGTTCTGTTCCCTTCATTGTCAGTGTTCATGTGTGTGTGTGTATGTGTGCGTGTGTTGGTGTGTGTGTGTGTGAGCACACAGAATAATTAGAATTTATTTCCAATAAAGACCAACTTCCGTGGGAGGAGGCAGAGAGAGAGAGTGAGATGTAGGACAATTTGATCATCCCTAACCCTCTCCCATCCTCCAGTATTCATTTGCTGTTTTAAGTTTTCTTTTGGCTTGAATTGTGTTATTGTTCTAGCTGTTAATGGTAAGGTTTGGTTATTGTATATCCACTGTCACTTCACTTGTGTTTCATTATATTCAATACTTTTGTGGATTTGTTGTCTTGTCATTGTTTCCACCATCTTTCACTTTTTATATGTTTGTGTTTTTGTATTATTATTGTATTATCTTATAGCTGTTAAGATTAAACATACAAGTTTTTATAATAATAATAATAATATAATAATAATAATAATAATAATAATCATCATCATAATCATAATAAAATAATAATAAGAAGAAGTTTGAACCAAATCACTCCAGTAGTCACTGTGTGTAGAAATACTTACAGCACCAGCAACATCTATATCATGTGTTTGTAGACTTCATGAAAGCGTTTGACCGAGCTCTGTGGGCAACCATGGGAGAGTACATCAACCCTAACATTATTGAAGTCATCCAAAGCCTGTATGACAAGACTACTAGTGCAGTCCTCCACAATAGCGCCATCGGGAACTGGTTCAGAACAACAATCGATGTGCGTCAAGGATGCCTACTCTCTCCAACACTTTTCAACATCTTCCTAGAGCGCATCATATGATGCCCTTGCAGATCATGAAAGCACAGTCAGCATAGGGAGTAGAGCAATTTCCAACCTCTGTTTTGCGGATGACATTGATGCATTGGCTGGAGAAGAACAAGAATTTGAATAGCTGGTACAGAGGCTTGACATCACCTCCAGAGCTTTTGGAATGAAAATAAGTACAGAGAAGACCAAACTGATGACCAACAACACCAGTGGCATCAACACGGACATCTAAGTCCAAGGCCAAACCATCAACACATTGCATAGCTTCAAATATTTAGGAGCCATTAAATCAGACAACACGATGACATGCTCATAGCTGTAAAGAAATGGAAATTCCGATGGTATGGCCCTGTCACCAGAGCATCAAGACCGTCCTGCAAGGCACGGTGCAAGGAGGCAGAAGAAGAGGGAGACAGAAAAAGAGGTGAGAGGACAACATTCCAGAATGGACTGGCTTGACACTGAGCAAAGCCCTGAGGATTGCTGGGGACAGAGAAAGATGGAGAACGTTGGCTAAATGATTATCTGTGGTGCCCCAACGACTTTCGAGTTACGGGATAGGATAGGATAGTTTGGGAGAAAATGCAATTAGAAAAAATAACAAGTGATGCCATGCCCATAATGGCCTCATCCCAAAAGCTTACATTTGTGTCAGCTGGTATGCAACTTTATGTTTGAACTACATACCAAGTTTCAAACAAGTCTGTCCATTGGTTTCAGCGGACAGCGCGCATGGATGGATACAAGGAAGCAGCCAAAAACAGTAGTTAACCTCTTTACACTGGAACTAATAATAATAATGATAATAATAGCGTCATTTAAGCTATGAGGCCTAGAGTGTAAAACTTTTATTTGCCTGAAATGTTATTTATGTCATATACTGACATAAAATGGTATTTGTAAGGAGTGTCTTTTGGTATAAAATGATGATGCGTCATTGTTGTATGCTCCAGGGCAGTACAGTCAACATGAACATCATGCAGCCTGTCTACAAATTTTTCAGCGAGTCCGTCACTGGATACAAGTGCTTGGGCCTTACACTGTTTGTCGGTGGGTATACAATTGTTTCTGGGCAAGTTTTATTAATGTAACAGGGCTTCCAATCTTCCGCCGTTCGGCGAATTTCCGCCATTTAAAAAAAAATTCAGCCGAAAAATTTTAAAGTTCCGCCGTAGAAAACTGCCGAGGTAAAAATTTCATAGGGGCTCCAAAATATCCGTAACACAGTCTCAGTTTGGTTGATCTGTAATTGGCTGGTTTCGAAGACTGGAAACGGATCATCGTTCTGTTTGCGAATAGGCAAAAATGGCGGGTCGAATTTTTGTTCAACGCGGCCAAAAGTTTGACGATGTTTCTTGCAAAAACAAGTGGAGATGGGACTGGATGGAGGTGGAGGTAGAAGAAGAAAAATTGAGTCAACATATCCGAAAGATTCCACGTGTCGGACACGCGTTTTGCATCTCGGTCATTTTCCTCCTTTTTTATCTCAGACCATTGGAAGCCTTGATGTAACTACCAGAGGTCAGAAGTTTAACGGGGTTTGAAGGTCAGCCTTGGTACAGTAGTGTTGATAGAAATGGATACATGGCCTGTAGTAATAGCTGTGAGGTGATACTAACACCATAACTTGTGACTGGATGACAGCACATAGTCCACATAATAGCTGTGAGGTGATGCTAACACCATATGTTGTGACTGGATGACAGCACATAGTCCACATAATAGCTGTGAGGTGATGCTAACACCATATGTTGTGACTGAATGACAGCACATAGTCCACATAATAGCTGTGAGGTGATGCTAACACCATATGTTGTGACTGGATGACAGCACATAGTCCACATAATAGCTGTGAGGTGATGCTAACACCATATGTTGTGACTGGATGACAGCACATAGTCCACATAATAGCTGTGAGGAGATGCTAACTTCATAACTTGTGACTGGATGACAGCACATAGTCCACATACTAGCTGTGAGGTGATGCTAACACCATATGTTGTGACTGGATGACAGCACATAGTCCACATAATAGCTGTGAGGTGATGCTAACACCATAACTTGTGACTGGATGACAGCACATAGTCCACATAATAGCTGTGAGGTGATGCTAACACCATAACTTGTGACTGGATGACAGCACATAGTCCACATAATAGCTGTGAGGTGATGCTAACACCATATGTTGTGACTGGATGACAGCACATAGTCCACATAATAGCTGTGAGGTGATGCTAACTTCATAACTTGTGACTGGATGACAGCACATATACCACATAATAGCTGTGAGGTGATGCTAACTTCATAACTTGTGACTGGATGACAGCACATAGTCCACATAATAGCTGTGAGGTGATGCTAACACCATATGTTGTGACTGGATGACAGCACATAGTCCACATAATAGCTGTGAGGTGATGCTAACTTCATAACTTGTGACTGGATGACAGCACATAGTCCACATAATAGCTGTGAGGTGATGCTAACTTCATAACTTGTGACTGGATGACAGCACATAGTCCACATAATAGCTGTGAGGTGATGCTAACACCATATGTTGTGACTGGATGACAGCACATAGTCCACATAATAGCTGTGAGGTGATGCTAACTTCATAACTTGTGACTGGATGACAGCACATAGTCCACATAATAGCTGTGAGGTGATGCTAACTTCATAACTTGTGACTGGATGACAGCACATAGTCCACATAATAGCTGTGAGGTGATGCTAACACCATATGTTGTGACTGGATGACAGCACATAGTCCACATAATAGCTGTGAGGTGATGCTAACTTCATAACTTGTGACTGGATGACAGCACATAGTCCACATAATAGCTGTGAGGTGATGCTAACACCATATGTTGTGACTGGATGACAGCACATAGTCCACATAATAGCTGTGAGGTGATGCTAACTTCATAACTTGTGACTGGATGACAGCACATAGTCCACATAATAGCTGTGAGGTGATGCTAACACCATATGTTGTGACTGGATGACAGCACATAGTCCACATAATAGCTGTGAGGTGATGCTAACACCATATGTTGTGACTGGATGACAGCACATAGTCCACATAATAGCTGTGAGGTGATGCTAACTTCATAACTTGTGACTGGATGACAGCACATAGTCCACATAATAGCTGTGAGGTGATGCTAACACCATATGTTGTGACTGGATGACAGCACATAGTCCACATAATAGCTGTGAGGTGATGCTAACACCATATGTTGTGACTGGATGACAGCACATAGTCCACATAATAGCTGTGAGGTGATGCTAACACCATAACTTGTGACTGGATGACAGCACATAGTCCACCCATATTCACTCCCTTCTCTACTTCACCAACGGGAAATCCTGTTTTGTGGTTTGACAAATGATTTAGCTTTTCGCCACAGGTGCTTACGTTTAGGTCTCACTAAAGGCGTTATTAAGATGGTTGTCGGCTGTCATGACTGTAAAAATACTCTCACTGACGGGTACCATTGTAATAAAAGGGCTTACAAAATCTGTCAGCTCCACTGGTAACTATGGTAGTGTAAAAATACTCTCACTTACAGGTACCATTGTGATAAATAGGCTTACAAAATCTGTCAGCTCCACTGTTAACTATAGTAGTGTAAAAATACTATTGAAATGTGTGTGTGTGGTGTAGGTGCTGGCATGTGTGTCTTCTCCATCATCTGTTCCTTCATTCTGGCCTTCTTGGACAAGCGAGCTGACCGTATTCTGCAGAGAGCTCAAGTAGGACCTGGTGAGTCTCATCATCATCATCATCATCATCATCATCATCATCATCATCATCATCATCATCATCATCATCATCATCATCATCATCATCTTTATACTTTGCACTAAAATGTTACAGATAAAATGTTATAGGAATAATAAGAGAAATAAATAATGTAAACATTTAATTGAAATCAATATTTTTATTACATTAAAGCAGTTTGTGTCGCATTTTAATAAACAAAGACATGTAGCACAAAGGACAGTCCTTGCCAGTTAACGCTTTCAACTTTCATTTTAAAACAAAGTTAAAAAATAAATGGAAGGAAAAGAGGATGTAGTAAGAAGATGAATCCCATCCAATCCTATCCAATCCTATCTAATCCTATCCTATCCCATAACTCGAAGGTGGTTGGAGCACTACAGATGATCGTTTAACCAGCGTTCTCCATCTTTCTCTGTCCTTAGCAATCCTCATGGCTTCGCTCAGTGTCAAGCCAGTCCATTCTCGAATGTTGTCCTCCCTCCTCTTTTTCTGTCTCCCTCTTCTTCTGCCTCCTTGCACCGTGTCTTGCAGGATGGTCTTTGCATGGACTGATGCTGTGGTGACAAGGCCATACCATCGGAGTTTCCGTTCCTTCACCAAGTGTTGTCCGATGACTTGTGTGATGGTATTTCGGACTTCGTCGTTGGTGATGTGCTGGGCATAGGAAATGCCCAGAAGTCTTCTATAGCACCTCATCTCCTTGCTTAGTATTCTTTGTGGTAGGTCTGCTGTGAGGCCCATGTTTCTCAAGCGTATAAGAAGATAGAGATGACAAGGGAGCACAGCAGCCTTATCTTGGAATTTAGACTGATGGTCTTGTCTTTCCAAATGGGCTTCAACTTTGTCAGGGCAGCAGTTGTTTTGCCGATCCTGGAGAGGACTTCCGGTCTGAACCCATTGTTTGATACAATGGCTCCTAAATGTTTGAAGCTATGCATTGTGTTGAAGGATTGGCCTTGGACTTTGATGTCTGTGTTGATGCCATTGGTGTTGTTGTCATCAATTTGGTCTTCTCTGCATTTATTTCCATTTTGTTTGTTGGTTAGATTAGTGTCCCCAGACACCTGAGCATATAAGGGACGTCTTATTTCCATTCCAAAGGCTCTGGAGGTTATGTCGAGCCTCTGTACCAGCTGTTAAAATTCTTCTTCCTCTCCAGCCAACCCATCAATGTCATCCGCAAAACAGAGGTTGGAGATACCTGACTGTACATTCGTGATCTGCAAGGGCATTTGACATGATGCACTCTAGAAAAACGTTGAAGAGTGTTGGAGAGAGTAGAAATCATTTTCTCACGCCGATTGTTGTTCTGAACCAGTTCCTGATGTCGCTGTTGTGGACTACACTGGTAGTAGCCTTGTCATACAGGCTTTTGAACAGAAGATGAATAATTATTTTTAAATTGGGATGTTATATTAATTTGTAAATGGTGGTGTAAAAAAATTTTTTTTTGGTGTAAATTGTATGTTTTGAAACATGGACAGTATGTTTTTTCAATGTATTGATTGTGTGTGCATTCTTTGTATTGATTGTGTGTGCATTCTTTGTATTGCAGGAGGGGGTGGTAAGGATCATTCTATTCTTTTCTTTTGTTTTACATTTATTTTATTTAGATTTTGTGCATTTTGTTGATTTTGCTGTTCTGCAGAGTTTTGAGTTATAACGTTTTGCCTGATGTCTTTGTGCTAAACCTTTGTGCTGTGATCTTAACTTTAGCTAGCCATTAGTCTTGGGGGTAATCATTTCAATACTCTCAAACTTTAATAGCCTGGAACACAATAACTCTAACACTACACAACAGAGTGGTTCCCAGCGCCAGATATTTTTTAGAAATGTTGACGTTTTTGTTGAAGATATTTTCTTATTGCTGACAAGAAGTTTAAATTGTGTAAGCTAAGGAACCAATGTTGTTCTATATTTGTATGATTATACCATATTATTGTAGTTGTTTTTGCTGACCCAAATTTACCATAAAATGACTATGTAAAAAATAGTGATAACTATATTGATAAATGGCTGCAGCCAAATGGAAGTGCAATCTCAAAGGCATAGCTGTGTTCAGTTTTAGAGAGATAAACCACAAGCAGAAAAGAGATAATATAAAAAACAACCAAACCAATCTTCACATGAAACCCAAACATTGGTGTAAACTATCTTCTCTTTTTTTTTCTGCCTGTAGTTTTGCTGTTCATCAACACTTTGCTGTTCTTGCATGCTTGTTTATTTTCTTTTATATTATGTATTTATTTTCATTTAATTTAATTTCAATAATGATGTTGATTGCAGTCCATCAAAAATTTCAAATGACATTATATTTTACTTTCCATCTTATAATTGCGATCTCCATGCCTTAACACCACATGTTTGTGTGTTAGATGTGTGTGTGAGATTGTGTCAAATGTGACAGGGTGTATGTTTGTACTAATCGCAGCGCTTTGAGCCTGGTTGATGATTTTAAGCAAAAGTCCGATATGTAGCATCCATTATTATTATTATTAATATTTTATTTCATGTTGCAGTTGTTGTTGTATTATTGTTGTTTTGTATCAGAAAATGAACAACAAGAGGAAGGTATACTCCATGGATCCAGTGTACAAAATCATTTTTCTGGGTCAGAACACAGTTAGCCCCCTTAGACAGTTGCCCTAATACCATTTAACACTACTTTTGGCCAGCAACATGTACCTTTTCCATGGAAACAAAAAAACCTGTTTGTACATCAAGACATTTTAAATAAAGAAGCGTGCATTGACTGTATCGAGGAGCCATTTGCTACACTGGCGCCATGACGTTACCTAGGACATCAATGTCTTTCTAAGCTGTTTATGCACCTGTCGGAGAGTTTTCAATTCAATAGTGGAGATCTTTAAAGTCTTCTGTGATGATACTGTTTAGTGTAAAGTTTGTAGACAAAATGGTCTCTAACCTAACTTTAAATGATGCACAGTTTGTGAAAGTTTGGCAATGGCTGCGTCTGGCCATTTTCCCCATTGACTGTAGAAATGATTTATTTATGGGTTATGAACATGCAATGACTGGCTAGGGTTATGAACATGCAATGACTGGCTAGGGTTATGAACATGCAATGACTGGCTAGGGTTATGAACATGCAATGACTGGCTAGGGTTATGAACATGCAATGACTGGCTAGGGTTATGAACATGCAGTGACTGGCTAGGGTTATGAACATGCAATGACTGGCTAGGGTTATGAACATGCAATGACTGGTTAGGGTTATGAACTGAACATGCAATGACTGGCTAGGGTTATGAACATGCAATGACTGGCTAGGGTTATGAACATGCAATGACTGGCTAGGGTTATGAACATGCAATGACTGGCTAGGGTTATGAACATGCAATGACTGGCTAGGGTTATGAACATGCAATGACTGGCTAGGGTTATGAACATGCAGTGACTGGCTAGGGTTATGAGCATGCAATGACTGGCTAGGGTTATGAACATGCAATGACTGGCTAGGGTTATGAACATGCAATGACTGGCTAGGGTTATGAACATGCAGTGACTGGCTAGGGTTATGAACATGCAATGACTGGCTAGGGTTATGAACATGCAATGACTGGCTAGGGTTATGAACATGCAATGACTGGCTAGGGTTATGAACATGCAATGACTGGCTAGGGTTATGAACTGAACATGCAATGACTGGCTAGTGTTATGAACTGAACATGCAATGACTGGTTAGGGTTATGAACATGCAATGACTGGCTAGGGTTATGAACATGCAGTGACTGGCTAGGGTTATGAACATGCAATGACTGGCTAGGGTTATGAACATGCAATGACTGGCTAGGGTTATGAACATGCAATGACTGGCTAGGGTTATGAACATGCAATGACTGGCTAGGGTTATGACTGCATTTGTCTAAACAAGGCTTTTGTGTTCTGAACTTGACATACCACTATGTTGTAACTTGACCCTACATTGTTAAAATGGCACTGTGCACCACTGCGCTAACTCTTGACCCTTATGCTTTGTCTGCACACTAAATAATGTCATGAGTGTTCAAGTCGCACATGGCCGAGTGTTCAAGGCGCACATGGCAGAGTGTTTCAAGTCGCACATGGCCGAGCGTTCAAGTCGCACATGGCAGAGTGTTTCAAGTCGCACATGGCCGAGTGTTCAAGGCGCACATAGAGTGTTCAAGTCGCACATGGCTGAGTGTTCAAGTCGCACATGGCCGAGTGTTCAAGTCACACATGGCAGAGTGTTTCAAGTCGCACATGGCCGAGTGTTTCAAGTCGCACATAGCAGAGTGTTCAAGTCGCATATGTAATAGTGTTGTAGTTGCACACGGCAGTGTTCAGGTCACACAGATTGGGGAAAGACAAGTCTGTGTCTGAGGCGGCTTGAGTTAGACCCTGTAACGACCAGTGCCTTGAGCAGCTCTTCAGCTGGAAAAGCGCTATATAAAAAGGATTAAATAAATAAATATAAATGATGACTCGATGTTTGAAGAGAAGACCACCGTGACTGTGTTTGTGAGTGTGCGCGTATGTGCGTGTGTTCATGTGTGTGCCTGGACATGTGTTGATTAATGTGTGTCTGTGATAGAGAGAAAGAAGAAGGAGGTAGGCAGGCTTTGATCCCAACAGCTCTCCATCCCTGCATTGTACACTGTGTGCCTTACTTAGCTTGTAGATGTTGTGGCCACCTTGCTCATAGCCTCTGCTAAGTTCTTTCATGAAGGAAGATAGGACAATGGTCAGTGAGGCTGGTATTTTCTGCACTTGATTTCCTGCGCTCCAGGCTTGTAACCTTTGCTAAGCTTTTCCAGGAAGAAACAATGTAGTAAGGCAGTGGCCAATCAGGCTCTTCATTTTGCCAACCATTTTGGGGGGAAAAAGTGTCAGGCAGGATAATGAAGTGACTCAAAGCACTGGAATCAAAGAAAGGGGGGTCAGATCTTTGCTGTCATTGCCTGGAGGACAGCGGCTAATAAGGATTATATCCAACATGCTGTTACTGATTTCACTTCAGCCCATCTCCTACCTTTTCTAACTGTGGTCATCGGCCTGCAAGGATCCAACATGGCAGCTGACAATAGTGGAATATAGCTCACAGTGTTGTTTACAAAAAACGGTGTGCACAGCGTCATATCATCACTGTTTTATATGGGGTTATCTTTTAGGAGTTTATAGTATGACATCATAGTATGACATCATAGTATGACATCATAGTATGACATCATAGTATGACATCATAGTATTCTCCATCCCCCCACCCCCTGCTGCCCCTTAACACATACTTCTTTTGCACCCTACCTTTGCATAAAAAAAAAAAAATAAGGATGTTGATGGAAAGGTAGAAGCGGTGCACACAAAAATGTTCTCCTTCAGATGACAGTATAATAACCAAGGTCAAGCCTGTGCACGCACATGTTCCATCACACCAACTTTAAAGATCCTGACGCCCATGTCCTAGACGTGTGAGTGCCAGCTACATACAAACACTAAGTCCCTGTTCTCCCACCCCCAGTGACCTAGCATTGTGCTCCATGGTCTGGAGTGCCAAAGGCAGCAAGTGCATGCCTGGGGCGCCTTGAGCAGCTCTTCAGCTGGAAAAGCGCTATATAAAAATGAGAAATAAGTTTGTGCACAAGCATCGCAAAGGTGGCTACTTAGTCTTGGGCTGTTGTCTCATGGTTGACGATAAGATATAGAACTATCAGATACTGCTCGCTTGACCCGGAGCGTCGAAGATCTATCAAGCAAAGGCTGTGTTATATCTTGCCTGCAGCTTATCAATGGGGAGGATCATTTCACTTGCAGACCTTCCTCTTCATTTTCCTGCTTATTTGATAACAAATAATGAAATCAAACGTACAACTAAGACAAATACGTATGATGCTATGCCTGCTTGCAAACGGCTTTGGTCATACAACATGACTTGTTTCTTATGGTCCAGCAGACAATTGTGTATGGATGTTTAGCCCTCAGTATAGTTGTAGCAGTATTGTACTATGGACACCTCAACAATAGTGCATATTTGTCTCTCAGAGATAGAGACAGGGTCAGACTGAGAGAGACAGAGACAGGGTCAGACTATGAGAGACAGATAGAGAGAGAGAGAGAGTTTGTCTTTTCACGATAATGCTTGTTTTGTGGTATTCAATATAAATGAAGCTTTTAGAGTGCATTAATTTGTCCATGCCTTGAGACAGTTTATCTCTGGACATGCATGAGAGAGAGAGAGAGAGAGAGAGAGAGAGAGAGAGAGAGAAAGAAAGAAAGAGAGAGTCCAAGCCAGTTTAAACTAAACAGGAGACATGCGACCTGGATGGTAGCTGGGTGTCGGAGATGTATCAAGCATAAGCTATGTGTGTAGACTTTCGCCCTCAACAGTGTGCTGCTCACATTGGAATCATTGTCGCTTTGGGGCAGACTGCTCCTGCAAGTTTATTATCAGCCTCATAGCAGTTAAAGGTCTATTCATAGTTTTAGACTGACAAAGTCTGTGCCTGTATTGAAGCAGTATTTTTTATTCTCTTCTTAGTGGCATGTTCTGAACTTTCCCTGCTCTTTCATTTTTGCTGCGGTTGATCTTTAGGGTGTTGCTGGGCGTTTTTAATCGCTGTCGTCTTTTAATGTTAATAGTATTGACTGTGATTGTAGCCTGTACTTCTTTAATCAGGTTTCCAGATGTGTTTTGAACTCATTTAGATGGTGAATTGCACTGTGTAAAACCATTTTAGGATTGTTATGATGATGATTTTTTAATGTATTTTAATTTCCTTTTTTTGGATGTGCTGATGACGGAGGATGATGATGATGATGATGATGATGATGATGATGATGATGATGATGATGATGATGATGATGATGAACCAGGGAACATTTAGATATTTTTGTGTGGTTAGAGAAGATTCAGCTGAGGGATGTACGCTACTTTCCACTGACGTTCTGGATGATCTCCATCATCTGTGTGGCCTACTATGTGGCTGTCTTCCCCTTTGTGGGCCTGGGACTGTGAGTACTCTCCCTTTTTAAAGTCATCATAGAGTAATCTCCATTTTGTAGTCCTCCTCACAGAGCAAAGGCGTTGGAGGGTGTACCAAAGTCATCATAGAGTAATCTCCATTGTGTAGACCTCCTCTTAGAGCAAAGGCGTCGGAGGGTGTACCAAAGTCATCATAGAGTAATCTCCATTGTGTAGTCCTCCTCACAGAGCAAAGGCGTTGGAGGGTGTACCAAAGTCATCATAGAGTAATCTCCATTGTGTAGTCCTCCTCTTAGAGCAAAGGCGTTGGAGGGTGTACCAAAGTCATCATAGAGTAATCTCCCTTTTGTAGTCCTCCTTACAGAGCAAAGGCGTTGGAGGGTGTACCAAAGTCATCATAGAGTAATCTCCATTGTGTAGTCCTCCTCACAGAGCAAAGGCGTTGGAGGGTGTACCAAAGTCATCATAGAGTAATCTCCATTGTGTAGTCCTCCTCTTAGAGCAAAGGCGTTGGAGGGTGTACCAAAGTCATCATAGAGTAATCTCCCTTTTGTAGTCCTCCTTACAGAGCAAAGGCGTCGGAGGGTGTACCAAAGTCATCATAGAGTAATCTCCATTGTGTAGTCCTCCTCTTAGAGCAAAGGCGTTGGAGGGTGTACCAAAGTCATCATAGAGTAATCTCCCTTTTGTAGTCCTCCTTACAGAGCAAAGGCGTTGGAGGGTGTACCAAAGTCATCATAGAGTAATCTCCCTTTTGTAGTCCTCCTTACAGAGCAAAGGCGTTGGAGGGTGTACCAAAGTCATCATAGAGTAATCTCCCTTTTGTAGTCCTCCTTACAGAGCAAAGGCGTTAGAGGGTGTACCAAAGTCATCATAGAGTAATCTCCCTTTTGTAGTCCTCCTTACAGAGCAAAGGCGTCGGAGGGTGTACCAAAGTCATCATAGAGTAATCTCCCTTTTGTAGTCCTCCTTACAGAGCAAAGGCGTTAGAGGGTGTACCAAAGTCATCATAGAGTAATCTCCCTTTTGTAGTCCTCCTTACAGAGCAAAGGCGTCGGAGGGTGTACCAAAGTCATCATAGAGTAATCTCCATTGTGTAGTCCTCCTCTTAGAGCAAAGGCGTCGGAGGGTGTACCAAAGTCATCATAGAGTAATCTCCATTGTGTAGACCTCCTCTTAGAGCAAAGGCGTTGGAGGGTGTACCAAAGTCATCATAGAGTAATCTCCCTTTTGTAGTCCTCCTTACAGAGCAAAGGCGTTGGAGGGTGTACCAAAGTCATCATAGAGTAATCTCCCTTTTGTAGTCCTCCTTACAGAGCAAAGGCGTCGGAGGGTGTACCAAAGTCATCATAGAGTAATCTCCCTTTTGTAGTCCTCCTCACAGAGCATAGGCGTCAGAGGGTGTACCAAAGTCATCATAGAGTAATCTCCCTTTTGTAGTCCTCCTTACAGAGCAAAGGCGTCGGAGGGTGTACCAAAGTCATCATAGAGTAATCTCCATTGTGTAGTCCTCCTCTTAGAGCAAAGGCGTTGGAGGGTGTACCAAAGTCATCATAGAGTAATCTCCATTGTGTAGTCCTCCTCTTAGAGCAAAGGCGTTGGAGGGTGTACCAAAGTCATCATAGAGTAATCTCCATTGTGTAGTCCTCCTTACAGAGCAAAGGCGTTGGAGGGTGTACCAAAGTCATCATAGAGTAATCTCCATTGTGTAGTCCTCCTCTTAGAGCAAAGGCGTCGGAGGGTGTACCAAAGTCATCATAGAGTAATCTCCCTTTTGTAGTCCTCCTTACAGAGCAAAGGCGTTGGAGGGTGTACCAAAGTCATCATAGAGTAATCTCCATTGTGTAGTCCTCCTCTTAGAGCAAAGGCGTTGGAGGGTGTACCAAAGTCATCATAGAGTAATCTCCATTGTGTAGTCCTCCTTACAGAGCAAAGGCGTTGGAGGGTGTACCAAAGTCATCATAGAGTAATCTCCATTGTGTAGTCCTCCTCTTAGAGCAAAGGCGTTGGAGGGTGTACCAAAGTCATCATAGAGTAATCTTCCTTTTGTAGTCCTCCTTACAGAGCAAAGGCGTTGGAGGGTGTACCAAAGTCATCATAGAGTAATCTCCCTTTTGTAGTCCTCCTTACAGAGCAAAGGCGTCGGAGGGTGTACCAAAGTCATCATAGAGTAATCTCCCTTTTGTAGTCCTTACAGAGCAAAGGCGTCGGAGGGTGTACCAAAGTCATCATAGAGTAATCTCCCTTTTGTAGTCCTCCTTACAGAGGAAAGGCGTCGGAGGGTGTACCAAAGTCATCATAGAGTAATCTCCATTGTGTAGTCCTCCTCTTAGAGCAAAGGCGTCGGAGGGTGTACCAAAGTCATCATAGAGTAATCTCCCTTTTGTAGTCCTCCTTACAGAGCAAAGGCGTCGGAGGGTGCACCAAAGTCATCATAGAGTAATCTCCATTGTGTAGTCCTCCTTACAGAGCAAAGGCGTTGGAGGGTGTACCAAAGTCATCATAGAGTAATCTCCATTGTGTAGTCCTCCTCTTAGAGCAAAGGCGTCGGAGGGTGTACCAAAGTCATCATAGAGTAATCTCCCTTTTGTAGTCCTCCTTACAGAGCAAAGGCGTTGGAGGGTGTACCAAAGTCATCATAGAGTAATCTCCATTGTGTAGTCCTCCTCTTAGAGCAAAGGCGTTGGAGGGTGTACCAAAGTCATCATAGAGTAATCTCCATTGTGTAGTCCTCCTTACAGAGCAAAGGCGTTGGAGGGTGTACCAAAGTCATCATAGAGTAATCTCCATTGTGTAGTCCTCCTCTTAGAGCAAAGGCGTTGGAGGGTGTACCCAAAGTCATCATAGAGTAATCTTCCTTTTGTAGTCCTCCTTACAGAGCAAAGGCGTTGGAGGGTGTACCAAAGTCATCATAGAGTAATCTCCCTTTTGTAGTCCTCCTTACAGAGCAAAGGCGTCGGAGGGTGTACCAAAGTCATCATAGAGTAATCTCCCTTTTGTAGTCCTTACAGAGCAAAGGCGTCGGAGGGTGTACCAAAGTCATCATAGAGTAATCTCCCTTTTGTAGTCCTCCTTACAGAGGAAAGGCGTCGGAGGGTGTACCAAAGTCATCATAGAGTAATCTCCATTGTGTAGTCTCCTCTTAGAGCAAAGGCGTCGGAGGGTGTACCAAAGTCATCATAGAGTAATCTCCCTTTTGTAGTCCTCCTTACAGAGCAAAGGCGTCGGAGGGTGCACCAAAGTCATCATAGAGTAATCTCCATTGTGTAGTCCTCCTCTTAGAGCAAAGGCGTTGGAGGGTGTACCAAAGTCATCATAGAGTAATCTCCCTTTTGTAGTCCTCCTTACAGAGCAAAGGCGTTGGAGGGTGTACCAAAGTCATCATAGAGTAATCTCCCTTTTGTAGTCCTCCTTACAGAGCAAAGGCGTTGGAGGGTGTACCAAAGTCATCATAGAGTAATCTCCCTTTTGTAGTCCTCCTTACAGAGCAAAGGCGTCGGAGGGTGTACCAAAGTCATCATAGAGTAATCTCCCTTTTGTAGTCCTCCTCTTAGAGCAAAGGCGTTGGAGGGTGTACCAAAGTCATCATAGAGTAATCCTCCTTTTGTAGTCCTCCTTACAGAGCAAAGGCGTTGGAGGGTGTACCAAAGTCATCATAGAGTAATCTCCCTTTTGTAGTCCTCCTTACAGAGCAAAGGCGTTGGAGGGTGTACCAAAGTCATCATAGAGTAATCTCCCTTTTGTAGTCCTCCTTACAGAGCAAAGGCGTTGGAGGGTGTACCAAAGTCATCATAGAGTAATCTCCCTTTTGTAGTCCTCCTTACAGAGCAAAGGCGTCGGAGGGTGTACCAAAGTCATCATAGAGTAATCTCCATTGTGTAGTCCTCCTCTTAGAGCAAAGGCGTCGGAGGGTGTACCAAAGTCATCATAGAGTAATCTCCCTTTTGTAGTCCTCCTTACAGAGCAAAGGCGTCGGAGGGTGTACCAAAGTCATCATAGAGTAATCTCCATTGTGTAGTCCTCCTCTTAGAGCAAGGCGTTGGAGGGTGTACCAAAGTCATCATAGAGTAATCTCCCTTTTGTAGTCCTCCTTACAGAGCAAAGGCGTCGGAGGGTTGTACCAAAGTCATCATAGAGTAATCTCCCTTTTGTAGTCCTCCTTACAGAGCAAAGGCGTCGGAGGGTGTACCAAAGTCATCATAGAGTAATCTCCATTGTGTAGTCCTCCTCTTAGAGCAAAGGCGTCGGAGGGTGTACCAAAGTCATCATAGAGTAATCTCCCCTTTTGTAGTCCTCCTTACAGAGCAAAGGCGTCGGAGGGTGCACCAAAGTCATCATAGAGTAATCTCCATTGTGTAGTCCTCCTCTTAGAGCAAAGGCGTTGGAGGGTGTACCAAAGTCATCATAGAGTAATCTCCCTTTTGTAGTCCTCCTTACAGAGCAAAGGCGTTGGAGGGTGTACCAAAGTCATCATAGAGTAATCTCCCTTTTGTAGTCCTCCTTACAGAGCAAAGGCGTTGGAGGGTGTACCAAAGTCATCATAGAGTAATCTCCCTTTTGTAGTCCTCCTTACAGAGCAAAGGCGTCGGAGGGTGTACCAAAGTCATCATAGAGTAATCTCCCTTTTGTAGTCCTCCTCTTAGAGCAAAGGCGTTGGAGGGTGTACCAAAGTCATCATAGAGTAATCTCCCTTTTGTAGTCCTCCTTACAGAGCAAAGGCGTTGGAGGGTGTACCAAAGTCATCATAGAGTAATCTCCCTTTTGTAGTCCTCCTTACAGAGCAAAGGCGTTGGAGGGTGTACCAAAGTCATCATAGAGTAATCTCCCTTTTGTAGTCCTCCTCACAGAGCATAGGCGTCAGAGGGTGTACCAAAGTCATCATAGAGTAATCTCCCTTTTGTAGTCCTCCTCACAGAGCAAAGGCGTCAGAGGGTGTACCAAAGTCATCATAGAGTAATCTCCCTTTTGTAGTCCTCCTCACAGAGCAAAGGCGTCAGAGGGTGTACCAAAGTCATCATAGAGTAATCTCCCTTTTGTAGTCCTCCTCACAGAGCAAAGGCGTCAGAGGGTGTACCAAAGTCATCATAGAGTAATCTCCCTTTTGTAGTCCTCCTCACAGAGCAAAGGCGTCGGAGGGTGTACCAAAGTCATCATAGAGTAATCTCCCTTTTGTAGTCCTCCTCACAGAGCAAAGGCGTCAGAGGGTGTACCAAAGTCATCATAGAGTAATCTCCCTTTTGTAGTCCTCCTCACAGAGCAAAGGCGTCAGAGGGTGTACCAAAGTCATCATAGAGTAATCTCCCTTTTGTAGTCCTCCTCACAGAGCAAAGGCGTCAGAGGGTGTACCAAAGTCATCATAGAGTAATCTCCCTTTTGTAGTCCTCCTCACAGAGCAAAGGCGTCAGAGGGTGTACCAAAGTCATCATAGAGTAATCTCCCTTTTGTAGTCCTCCTCACAGAGCAAAGGCGTCAGAGGGTGTACCAAAGTCATCATAGAGTAATCTCCCTTTTGTAGTCCTCCTCACAGAGCAAAGGCGTCAGAGGGGTGTACCAAAGTCATCATAGAGTAATCTCCCTTTTGTAGTCCTCCTCACAGAGCAAAGGCGTCAGAGGGTGTACCAAAGTCATCATAGAGTAATCTCCCTTTTGTAGTCCTCCTCACAGAGCAAAGGCGTCAGAGGGTGTACCAAAGTCATCATAGAGTAATCTCCCTTTTGTAGTCCTCCTCACAGAGCAAAGGCGTCAGAGGGTGTACCAAAGTCATCATAGAGTAATCTCCCTTTTGTAGTCCTCCTCACAGAGCAAAGGCGTCAGAGGGTGTACCAAAGTCATCATAGAGTAATCTCCCTTTTGTAGTCCTCCTCACAGAGCAAAGGCGTCGGAGGGTGTACCAAAGTCATCATAGAGTAATCTCCATTGTGTAGACCTCCTCTTAGAGCAAAGGCGTTGGAGGGTGTACCAAAGTCATCATAGAGTAATCTCCCTTTTGTAGTCCTCCTTACAGAGCAAAGGCGTTGGAGGGTGTACCAAAGTCATCATAGAGTAATCTCCCTTTTGTAGTCCTCCTTACAGAGCAAAGGCGTCGGAGGGTGTACCAAAGTCATCATAGAGTAATCTCCCTTTTGTAGTCCTCCTCACAGAGCATAGGCGTCAGAGGGTGTACCAAAGTCATCATAGAGTAATCTCCCTTTTGTAGTCCTCCTTACAGAGCAAAGGCGTCGGAGGGTGTACCAAAGTCATCATAGAGTAATCTCCATTGTGTAGTCCTCCTCTTAGAGCAAAGGCGTTGGAGGGTGTACCAAAGTCATCATAGAGTAATCTCCATTGTGTAGTCCTCCTCTTAGAGCAAAGGCGTTGGAGGGTGTACCAAAGTCATCATAGAGTAATCTCCATTGTGTAGTCCTCCTTACAGAGCAAAGGCGTTGGAGGGTGTACCAAAGTCATCATAGAGTAATCTCCATTGTGTAGTCCTCCTCTTAGAGCAAAGGCGTCGGAGGGTGTACCAAAGTCATCATAGAGTAATCTCCCTTTTGTAGTCCTCCTTACAGAGCAAAGGCGTTGGAGGGTGTACCAAAGTCATCATAGAGTAATCTCCATTGTGTAGTCCTCCTCTTAGAGCAAAGGCGTTGGAGGGTGTACCAAAGTCATCATAGAGTAATCTCCATTGTGTAGTCCTCCTTACAGAGCAAAGGCGTTGGAGGGTGTACCAAAGTCATCATAGAGTAATCTCCATTGTGTAGTCCTCCTCTTAGAGCAAAGGCGTTGGAGGGTGTACCAAAGTCATCATAGAGTAATCTTCCTTTTGTAGTCCTCCTTACAGAGCAAAGGCGTTGGAGGGTGTACCAAAGTCATCATAGAGTAATCTCCCTTTTGTAGTCCTCCTTACAGAGCAAAGGCGTCGGAGGGTGTACCAAAGTCATCATAGAGTAATCTCCCTTTTGTAGTCCTCCTTACAGAGCAAAGGCGTCGGAGGGTGTACCAAAGTCATCATAGAGTAATCTCCCTTTTGTAGTCCTCCTTACAGAGCAAAGGCGTCGGAGGGTGTACCAAAGTCATCATAGAGTAATCTCCATTGTGTAGTCCTCCTCTTAGAGCAAAGGCGTCGGAGGGTGTACCAAAGTCATCATAGAGTAATCTCCCTTTTGTAGTCCTCCTTACAGAGCAAAGGCGTCGGAGGGTGCACCAAAGTCATCATAGAGTAATCTCCATTGTGTAGTCCTCCTCTTAGAGCAAAGGCGTTGGAGGGTGTACCAAAGTCATCATAGAGTAATCTCCCTTTTGTAGTCCTCCTTACAGAGCAAAGGCGTTGGAGGGTGTACCAAAGTCATCATAGAGTAATCTCCCTTTTGTAGTCCTCCTTACAGAGCAAAGGCGTTGGAGGGTGTACCAAAGTCATCATAGAGTAATCTCCCTTTTGTAGTCCTCCTTACAGAGCAAAGGCGTCGGAGGGTGTACCAAAGTCATCATAGAGTAATCTCCCTTTTGTAGTCCTCCTCTTAGAGCAAAGGCGTTGGAGGGTGTACCAAAGTCATCATAGAGTAATCTCCCTTTTGTAGTCCTCCTTACAGAGCAAAGGCGTTGGAGGGTGTACCAAAGTCATCATAGAGTAATCTCCCTTTTGTAGTCCTCCTTACAGAGCAAAGGCGTTGGAGGGTGTACCAAAGTCATCATAGAGTAATCTCCCTTTTGTAGTCCTCCTTACAGAGCAAAGGCGTTGGAGGGTGTACCAAAGTCATCATAGAGTAATCTCCCTTTTGTAGTCCTCCTTACAGAGCAAAGGCGTCGGAGGGTGTACCAAAGTCATCATAGAGTAATCTCCATTGTGTAGTCCTCCTCTTAGAGCAAAGGCGTCGGAGGGTGTACCAAAGTCATCATAGAGTAATCTCCCTTTTGTAGTCCTCCTTACAGAGCAAAGGCGTCGGAGGGTGTACCAAAGTCATCATAGAGTAATCTCCATTGTGTAGTCCTCCTCTTAGAGCAAAGGCGTTGGAGGGTGTACCAAAGTCATCATAGAGTAATCTCCCTTTTGTAGTCCTCCTTACAGAGCAAAGGCGTCGGAGGGTGTACCAAAGTCATCATAGAGTAATCTCCCTTTTGTAGTCCTCCTTACAGAGCAAAGGCGTCGGAGGGTGTACCAAAGTCATCATAGAGTAATCTCCATTGTGTAGTCCTCCTCTTAGAGCAAAGGCGTCGGAGGGTGTACCAAAGTCATCATAGAGTAATCTCCCTTTTGTAGTCCTCCTTACAGAGCAAAGGCGTCGGAGGGTGCACCAAAGTCATCATAGAGTAATCTCCATTGTGTAGTCCTCCTCTTAGAGCAAAGGCGTTGGAGGGTGTACCAAAGTCATCATAGAGTAATCTCCCTTTTGTAGTCCTCCTTACAGAGCAAAGGCGTTGGAGGGTGTACCAAAGTCATCATAGAGTAATCTCCCTTTTGTAGTCCTCCTTACAGAGCAATGGCGTCGGAGGGTGTACCAAAGTCATCATAGAGTAATCTCCCTTTTGTAGTCCTCCTCTTAGAGCAAAGGCGTTGGAGGGTGTACCAAAGTCATCATAGAGTAATCTCCCTTTTGTAGTCCTCCTTACAGAGCAAAGGCGTTGGAGGGTGTACCAAAGTCATCATAGAGTAATCTCCCTTTTGTAGTCCTCCTTACAGAGCAAAGGCGTTGGAGGGTGTACCAAAGTCATCATAGAGTAATCTCCCTTTTGTAGTCCTTCTCACAGAGCAAAGGCGTTGGAGGGTGTACCAAAGTCATCATAGAGTAATCTCCCTTTTGTAGTCCTCCTCACAGAGCATAGGCGTCAGAGGGTGTACCAAAGTCATCATAGAGTAATCTCCCTTTTGTAGTCCTCCTCACAGAGCAAAGGCGTCAGAGGGTGTACCAAAGTCATCATAGAGTAATCTCCCTTTTGTAGTCCTCCTCACAGAGCAAAGGCGTCAGAGGGTGTACCAAAGTCATCATAGAGTAATCTCCCTTTTGTAGTCCTCCTCACAGAGCAAAGGCGTCAGAGGGTGTACCAAAGTCATCATAGAGTAATCTCCCTTTTGTAGTCCTCCTCACAGAGCAAAGGCGTCAGAGGGTGTACCAAAGTCATCATAGAGTAATCTCCCTTTTGTAGTCCTCCTCACAGAGCAAAGGCGTCAGAGGGTGTACCAAAGGAAGCAAGTGAATGCCTCGGGCAGCTTAAGTTTTTCTTCCCTTTAAAAATTTTTTTTTTTAGTTGGGTTGAGGCAGCTTGAATAAGATCCTATATTAACCAGTGATGAGAGGAATTATAGAAATAAATGAAAATAAGTAAAGCTATGTTGTATCTTTTTCTGTCCTCACAGAACTTTGCCATCATTTGCTATCGGTTTGCCATGTTATATTATTTGGTACTATCTTTACAGTGATATATGAAGATGGTACAGAGCATTATGGGATGGGTGTACCAAATTGCAGGTTAACGCTTCATTGGTCGTTGTTTGTCAGTGTGTGGTAGGTCTGTTGACACAGACACAACAACTTAACCAAGTCTGTTGAACTGCTATGGTGTAGTTATGTACCAAAGACCCCACGGACTCAGGTCAGAGCTCTGGTCTGTGCAAGAACACATTCCATCGCTTGGACTTTTAAAAATCCTGACGCTGGTCCTAGACAGGTTGAGTGCTACATACACAATGAGTGCTAAATACACAGTGAGTGCTACATACACAATGAGTGCTACATACACAATGAGTGCTACATAATGAGTGCTACATACACAATGAGTGCTACATACACAATGAGTGCTACATACACAATGAGTGCTACATACACAATGAGTGCTACATACACAATGATGAGTGCTACATACACAATGAGTGCTACATACACAATGAGTGCTACATACACAATGAGTGCTACATACACAATGAGTGGGGGTGTCGGATAGTGCAGTGGTTGGAGCACTCGCTACTGTGTCGAAAGTGAAGCACCGTCCGGTGCGGTTAGCACTTGGATGGGTGACCGCTAAGGCGTGAAGCGACAAATAACAACGCCCCCAGTTGACTCAACTGTGATTGAGTACCTACTCTCTTGAGGGTGGGGAAGGTAAAGCAGCGAGGGAGAGAGTTGGGCATCACCCTCATTACGCTGGCCCAAGATAAGTGTGATCTCCAACATCACGCTCCCCTACGGCCACAAGGCTATGGGACTACCTTTACCCTTTTTTTTTTTTACACAATGAGTGCTACATACACAATGAGTGCTACATACACAATGAGTGCTACATTCACAATGAGTGCTACATACACAATGAGTGCTACATACACAATAAGTGCTACATTCACAATGAGTGCTACATACACAATGAGTGCTACATTCACAATGAGTGCTACATACACAATAAGTGCTACATACACAATGAGTGCTACATACACAATGAGTGCTACATACACAATAAGTGCTACATACACAATAAGTGCTACATACACAATAAGTGCTACATTCACAATGAGTGCTACATTCACAATGAGTGCTACATGCACAATGAGTGCTGCATACACAATGAGTGCTACATACACAATGAGTGCTACATACACAATGAGTGCTACATACACAATGAGTGCTACATACACAATAAGTGCTACATTCACAATGAGTGCTACATACACAATGAGTGCTACATTCACAATGAGTGCTACATACACAATGAGTGCTACATTCACAATGAGTGCTACATTCACAATGAGTGCTACATACACAATGAGTGCTACATACACAATGAGTGCTACATTCACAATGAGTGCTACATACACAATGAGTGCTACATACACAATGAGTGCTACATACACAATGAGTGCTACATTCACAATGAGTGCTACATACACAATGAGTGCTACATTCACAATGAGTGCTACATACACAATAAGTGCTACATACACAATAAGTGCTACATACACAATAAGTGCTACATTCACAATGAGTGCTACATTCACAATGAGTGCTACATGCACAATGAGTGCTACATTCACAATGAGTGCTACATACACAATGAGTGCTACATACACAATGAGTGCTACATACACAATAAGTGCTACATTCACAATGAGTGCTACATACACAATGAGTGCTACATTCACAATGAGTGCTACATACACAATGAGTGCTACATTCACAATGAGTGCTACATACACAATGAGTGCTACATTCACAATGAGTGCTACATACACAATGAGTGCTACATACACAATGAGTGCTACATACACAATGAGTGCTACATACACAATGAGTGCTACATACACAATGAGTGCTACATTCACAATGAGTGCTACATTCACAATGAGTGCTACATACACAATGAGTGCTACATACACAATGAGTGCTACATACACAATGAGTGCTACATACACAAATACACCCAGCAACACTAGGTCCCTTCTCCCCCATCCATTGCCATTCAGGATTGGGCTCAATTGTCTGGGCGTGGGACAGTGCAGCTGTGTATATATATGTATATATTATATATGTAGATACCATGGAGGAAATGTATATATTATATATGTACATACCATGGAGGAAATGTATATAATATATAAGTACATACCATGGAGGAAAAGCACTATGTATATATTATATATGTACATACCATGGAGGAAAAGCACTATGTATATATTATATATGTACATACCATGGAGGAAATGTATATATTATATATGTACATACCATGGAGGAAATGTATATATTATATATGCACATACCATGGAGGAAATGTATATAATATATATGTACATACCATGGAGGAAAAGCACTATGTGTATATTATATATGTACATACCATGGAGGAAAAGCACTATGTGTATATTATATATGTACATACCATGGAGGAAAAGCACTATGTGTATATTATATATGTACATACCATGGAGGAAAAGCACTATGTGTATATTATATATGTACATACCATGGAGGAAAAGCACTATGTGTATATTATATATGTACATACCATGGAGGAAAAGCACTATGTGTATATTATATATGTACATACCATGGAGGAAAAGCACTATGTGTATATTATATATGTACATACCATGGAGGAAAAGCACTATGTATATATTATATATGTACATACCATGGAGGAAAAGCACTATGTATATATTATATATGTACATACCATGGAGGAAAAGCACTATGTGTATATTATATATGTACATACCATGGAGGAAAAGCACTATGTGTATATTATATATGTACATACCATGGAGGAAAAGCACTATGTATATATTATATATGTACATACCATGGAGGAAAAGCACTATGTATATATTATATATGTACATACCATGGAGGAAAAGCACTATATGTATATTATATATGTACATACCATGGAGGAAAAGCACTATGTGTATATTATATATGTACATACCATGGAGGAAAAGCACTATGTGTATATTATATATGTACATACCATGGAGGAAAAGCACTATGTGTATATTATATATGTACATACCATGGAGGAAAAGCACTATGTATATATTATATATGTACATACCATGGAGGAAAAGCACTATGTATATATTATATATGTACATACCATGGAGGAAAAGCACTATGTATATATTATATATGTACATACCATGGAGGAAAAGCACTATGTATATATTATTATATGTACATACCATGGAGGAAATAAATAAATACATCAACATTTATTTGTGTTTCTTTTCAGTGTGTTCTTTGAGATGAAGTTTGGCTTGAGTCCTACCAGCGCCAACGGAGTAAACAGGTAAGATACAGCATGACAACAGATAAAAGATACATAAAACAGGAAAAGCTCGAGAGATAATACATACAGTATAATTATGTCCTTGGATCATGGACTGCATTTGACTGCTTAGCTCTTCAATAATCAACTGTGTGAGGCATGAATGGGGCTCACCGTTGAGACTTTTTGTTGTGGGTATAGTCAGTCAGCAACACACATACACTTCCATTGGAAAGCTCAGAACAGTAACTGTTTAACGTTCATACGTTGGTTGTGGCATCCCTTTTCATTTGCAGGAACATAGCAAACAGCGCAGGTTTATTTTACCCTGCAGGCAATTTTGAGTGTATACCACATTTCACAGTTTTAAATTGTCCCTAATATCAGCAGATGGCCACATGTCACAGTTTTAAATTGAGGCTATTCTCTGCAGCTTGGTATACATCATCTCAGCAGTTGCCTCTCCTGCTTTTGGCTTCATCATCGACCGCACGGGCAAAAACGTTTTCTGGGTCCTTCTGGGCACAACTGTGACCTTGGGATGTCACGCTCTTTTGGCCTTCACCTTCATCTCGCCCTACGTGGGCATGGTAGGTGGTTTTGTCTAACACGGCGACAGTGTATTGTGTGAAAGAGAGACTGTCTAGTGGACAAAGAGAGAGGGAAGACTGTCTAGCAGAGAGAGAGGGAAGATACAGTGTAGACTGACTAGTGGAGAGAGAGGATAGACGCAGTGTAGACTGACTAGTGGAGGGAGAGGATAGACACAATGTAGACTGACTAGTGGAGAGAGAGGATAGACACAGTATATACTGACTAGTGGAGAGAGAGGATAGACACAGTATATACTGACTAGTAGAGACAGAGAGGATAGACACAGTGTAGACTGACTAATGGAGAGAGAGAGGATAGACACAATGTAGACTGACTAGTGGAGAGAGAGGATAGATACAGTGTATACTGACTAGTGGAGACAGAGAGGATAGACACAGTGTAGACTGAATAGTGGAGAGAGAGGATAGACACAATGTAGACTGACTAGTGGAGAGAAAGGATAGACACAATGTAGACTGACTAGTGAGAGAGATATACAGTGTATGTGTTGCCACAGTGGCATGTTTGAAAGGTGGTTGGAAGTGATAATAATTGCATATTCTGTGTGTTGCCACAGTGGCATGTGTGTGTCAAAGATGGTTGGAAGTGATAATAATTGCATATTCTGTGTCATATCTGTGAAGGCATCACAAAAGAAATGTCCTTGAGTATCATGGATACTAAGCGTGTCTCAGCTATGCTGAGTGAACATAAGCTGATCTAGCTAGTAAAGACCCAGCCACACTTGTGTTACGCACCAATGAATGAATTCCTTATGTATTCCTTGAGAATTGACTAACATAAAATTTCAATAGGATAGCGCGTGTTTGATTTCTTTTGCAAAAACACATAAGCCGGGCTTACAAGGACCAATCAGAAGCGAAAGTGTGACATCATGAGTTTACAGGTCAACCTAAACTCCTCCCACATGTTTGGTTACACGCAAAACGGGTGGTCTGCTACACACGACTTGACAAGCTCAGGCAGTTGAATTCACTTGTTTCGTGTCGCTCGTAGTAAAGTTGTTTCATATTATAGTCAAATTGTGAAAGAGTATATTACATCATCATGAAAAGGTGCCTTGTAGTAGTCAAATTACACAGCTACACAGGCTTATAAATTCAAACTGGGCCGTGATAAACATTGCGCCACTATCGCTGACCCAAAGCATAAGCCATAAAATGTAAGCCAAATGCGGCCACTAAACTCATAAGGTGTGGCCACCCACCAACATTCCGGTCAGTAAAAAATCTCATAACTCGATGCATAAGCTGTAAAACGTAAGCCAAACGTGGCCACTACTTAATGGAGAAACAGAGATATGATGCTGCGTGTGTGCTCCACAGGTGATAATGGGTCTGGCGTACTCAGTGCTAGCCAGTGCTCTGTGGCCCATGGTCTCACTCATCATCCCTCAGCACCAGATTGGCACCGCCTATGGCATGTAAGTCCTTGCTTCCAGTCTAGCACAGGATTCCCACATGTGTTTAAAAAAAAGAAAGAAAAGAAATGACCCACCCTTTGAATGTGTTGAGGCTGAAATGTTTTGTATCATTTGTGGGGTCATTGTGAAATATAAACTCTTGTTTCAACATGTAAATGAACATTTTGTGTCATTGTATTTGCATGCATTGAGATGAAGTCAGTTTGGCAATTTTCTTCATAAAATGAACACTATTGTTCGAATGGTCCTTAAAAAGTTTCCATTTCCAAGTTGATGTCAACTTCAGCCTACAATGTGCCAATATCACCACCATGTACCGACATCACCACCAAGTACAGACATCGCCATCATGTACAGACATTCATTTTCATTGCGTTTTCTGGTTGCAGAATGCAAGCTATTCAGAACTTGGGTCTAGCTGTTATCTCCCTTGTGGCTGGAATCATCGTGGACGGCAATGGTTATCTGCTCTTGGAAGTGTTCTTCATGGCCTGGCTGTGCTGTACGTAGTTCCTGCCCTTTGCTCTGTTGAAGTGTTGGCTTGACCTGACAGACGGCATCTAGTCTCTCACTCAACCATAATTAGTGTGCAGTAATATAGTAATAATAATAATAATAATAATAGTAATAATAATAATAATAATAGTAATAGTAATAATACCAATATTATTATAATATTAATAATTATAATATTGACAATCACTACAAGCATTTATCCAATAATTACAAATTGGTTTCAGTCAAACTGCGAGAGTCTTGCTATTTTTTTGTCATTTTGTGTTTCTCTGACAATCATTAGCATATCATTTTTAACCTATATGAAGTATTTTGTCGCCATTGTCATTCAGTGATGATTTGTACATGTGTAACTGAGCGGGTTAAGGCTGATTTGAGGGAATTGCACGATAGAGAAATTGTGTATTATTATGATTTATTGTAAATTGTTATGTCTGTGTTGGCAGTGGCCCTCATTGCTGGAGTGCTGCTGTACCTGGCTGACGTAGCCCAAGGTCAGTCATCACGTGGCTTCTTTATTCTCTTTCCTTTCCTCGTCTGTCACTCTCATCAGTTGCAGTCTGAATGTCACATGGTCTGTAAAGACATGAATGTGCCTACCAAACAATCATGGTCAATGTTGTTACCATTGGATGTCAGCAATATATTTCTTCACATTCGGATTCAGGTTCATTGTAACAAACCATTTCAGTTATTTGGTGGATGGGTTGATGGATTATTTTGGTTCATGGGTGGTTTGATGATTATTGATTGTTTGTTGTTGACTGTTCGTTGGTGTTGACTGTTGTTGACTGTTCATTGGTGTTGACTGTTGTTGACTATTCGTTGGTGTTGATTATTGTTGTTGTTGACTGTTCATTGGTGTTGACTGTTGTTGTTGACTGCATGGTCAGGTGGAAAGCTCAACCTATCAGCAGGTGAACGCAGAAGAATTGTGGAGTTGGAACAGCAGCAACAGCTGCCAGAGGCCATCAATGCAGCCCCTCGTGATGAAAAGTGAGTAATACATTTTTGGATATTTGTTGTCAACCAGGTGAGTGAGTGAAATTTAGGTGGTCTTGTGAGCAAAAGCAGGTCAGCTGCAAGAGGGATGAGGTGGTCTTGTGAGCAAAAGCAGGTCAGCCGCAAGAGGGATGAGGTGGTCTTGTGAGCAAAAGCAGGTCAGCCGCAAGAGGGATGAGGTGGTCAGGCATGAAAACAGCTCCGCCGTCTCCGCCGATATTTTTTTGTGTCTCCGCCATCAAAAAAACGTATCCGCCGCCAAAAAAAAGGAGGATCGTTCACTTAGAACATTACAAGGCAAAATTATTCTCAAACGGCAAATTCTCATTGTGTACGATTCCGCCTAGTATTCGCAAACGGATCGCGAGTGTTCTCAGTTGGTGCTTTCTTCTTTCAATCGCTTACGATTGTGTTCGGGAAGCGTCGGTCTGCTGTCGGAAAAGGCCTCAATTTAACAATGGAGTCTAGGGCCAGCGCGCCACGCTTGAGCGAAAAAAAGAAAAGATATTCAAACCACTGGAAAATAAGGTGGCTTGAAAAGGTGGTTAGTGATCAGAGGGTTGGTGATGTCATGCGGAAAAGAGCAAAAGACAAGGAATTTCAAGTTTTCTGCGAACCTTGCCAATGACTTATTGACTTTGTCCTTGAGAAACGTGGCTTTGTTTGATTCACTTTGTGACTGAAAAGGAGACTCAGACTCAGTTGCAGTACCCGCAGCAATCTTGGGAAGGCATGCCACAAAGTGATTTGGCCGCCACACACTATCTGGATCAGAACGACCTACTCTTGTCCACATTATAGCAAGAATAGGGGTTGGATATAATGGATCACATACTTCTGACACTCTTGGGTGTACTATTCGGTGAAGATCCTTCCTGACCAAGCTGCTCCCTTCCTGTCCCAGCTTTGGGTAGATGGACATAACTGGTCTTTTCCGTATGCTTGCCAGAGCAAGCACCTGCCACATTCCCATGTATGTGTTAGGGTGACAGATATCCAGAACTTCTTGTTTGTAAATCGACCTCACAGCTTCTGGGGTCTCCGTTGAATAGTGTTCAGAGTACATAGCATATGCTTCTGCTGCAGACTTTTCTGACTGAGGATTTAAACCCATCTGCAGATTTTCAGAATTCAAATAAAAGTCGTCATGCACTGCAAGTTCTACTGCAATTCTTGTCCTCATTTCTTGGTGGAAATTTTGTGACCCACATATGAACAATGAGCCACATCTTGGTAGGCAGTTGCCGTTTCCATATACATCCACTGGAATTAAATCTGGAGCATCTTCAGGATACAGATGTATGGACTGCTTATGTGGCAGGTAGTGTCTGCTGTTCAGATTCTGGCAGCAAACACTGTATTTATGCAATAGTTTTTCCGCTTTTGCGGAAACACACTTGACGTCATAAAACGAGCCACTTGCAGCAGCTTCCTGCAACCTCTTTGCTAAATTCTTAAAAAAATACAACCTGTCCTGTGGCTCTGAACCTGGTGTTGATGAACATGCAGCTGGACCTGATGTGGATGCTGATGAATCTGGCACTGATGTTGAACCTGGTTTTGAGGAACCCGATGTTGATGAAGATAGCACTGAATGGACTGATGCAGATGACCTTGCTTTTGATGCAGGTGAGTCAACCTTTGTTTTGGAAGTCTTGGGGGTGACTACACCCAGTGATGATATCTTCTTAGCCCTCTCCTTTTTTGCAATGCTGTGTCTCTCCCTGTTCAGCTGATATGCATTGTGCATATTTTTTTTCAGTCCTTTGTCTACAGGATCAATTAAAGGGTTCTTCTTCTTCTTCTTCTCCTTCCATTAAAAGGAAAATGTGCTTTGCCACAATGATACCCACTTGTATAAAACACAATAATAAAAAAACCACAAATAATTGATTATAAATTCCAATTAAAAAAAATAGTAATTTTATTTTATTACTGTGTTCTAAATCCACTTGTGAACATCTGTAAAGTGATTTAGTCATTGACATTAGTACAGTTGGTTAGCAAAGTTGGGTTGACAATCATTTTTATAATTCCTATCCTATCCTGTCCCGTAACCCGAAGGTCGTAGGGGCACCACAGATGATCGTTTAACCAGCATACTCCATCTTTCTCTGTCCTCAGCAGCCCTGATGGCTTCGCTCAGTGTCAAACCAGTCCATTCTCGAATGTTGTCCTCCCACCTCTTTTTCGGTCTCCCTTTTCTTCTACCTCCTTGCACTGTGCCTTGCAGAATAGTCTTTGCAAGGCCTGATGATCTGGTGACGTGGCCATACCACCGAAGTTTCCGTTTCTTCACCACTGTTAGCAGGTCATCATGTTGTCCAATAGCTTATGTGATGGTCTGTCGGACTTCGTCGTTGGTGATGTGTTGGGTATAGGAAATGCCCAGAAGTCTTCTGTAGCACCTCATCTCCATGCTTTGTATTCTTCGTTGGAGATCTGCTGTGAGGGTCCATGCTTCGCAAGCATATAGGAAGATGGAGATGACAAGGGAGCGCAGCAGTCTTACTTTGGAATGTAGACTGATGGTCCTGTCTTTCCAAATGGGCTTCAACCTTGTCAGGGCAGCAGTTGTTTGTGCGATCCTGGAGAGGACTTCCTGTCGGGACCCATTGTCTGATACAATGGCTCCTAAATATTTGAAGCTATGCACTGTGTCGAGGGATTGGCCTTGGACTTTGATGTCCGTATTGATGCCATTGGTGTTGTTGGTCATCATTTTGGTCTTCTCTGCACTTATTTCCATTCCATAGGCTTTGGAGGTGGTGTCAAGCCTCTGTACCAGCTGTTCAAGTTCTTGTTCCTCTCCAGCCAATCCATCAATGTCATCTGCAAAACGAAGATTGGAGATTGCTCTACCCCCTATGCTGACTGTGCCTTCATGGTCTGCAAGAGCATCCGACATGATGCGCTCTAGGAAGATGTTGAAGAGTGTTGGAGAGAGTAGGCATCCTTGACGCACACCGATTGTTGTTCTGAACCAATTCCCGATGGCTCTGTTGTGGAGGACTGCACTGGTAGCCTTGTCATACAGGCTTTTGATGACTTCAATAATTTTTGGGCTGATGTTGTACACTTTCATTGTTGCCCATAGAGCTGCATGCCAGACTCGGTCAAACGCCTTCTTGAAGTCTATGAACACATGATATAGATGTTGTTGGTGCTGTAGGTATTTCTCACAGATTATTCTGAGGTTGAAAATCTGCTCAGTGGTACTTCGCCCTGCCCTGAATCCTGCTTGTTCTTCAGCTATGATTTGTTCAGCTTGGGGTTTCAACCTGTTGAGTATTATTTTCAGGAGGACCTTGCTGGGATGGCTGATGAGGCTGATGGTGCGGTAATTTTCACACTCCTGAAGGTTACCTTTTTTGGGAAGAGTGATGACAAGCGACTGGGTCCATGGTATAGGCCACTCCCCACTCTGCCAGATCTTGTTACAGATAATGGTGAGGGCATCAATCATCGCTTCTCCTCCTGCTTGTAGCAGTTCCGCGGGTATGTTGTCCACTCCTGCTGACTTCCCTTTCTTTAGCGCTTGCACTGCTGCCTCAACTTCTTCCCGGAGAATTGGGAGGATTTCTTCTTCTTCTCTGTTCTCTGGACATGCTAGAACTGATGGGTCTCCATTTGGTGTATGGTTGTAAAGGTCAGAGCAGTACTCTGTCCATCTGTCCAAGACTTCTTGTTCTTCTGTAAGGCATATGCCAGACTTGCTTTGGATAGTGGAGACTTTGGGCTGTTTGACACTTGTCAGTCGCTTCACAGTCTGGTAGGCCTTCTTGCTGTTGTTCTTGTTCAGACTGTTCTCTATTTCCTGGCATTGATCTTCTATCCAGTTCTCCTTTGCTGTGAGCATGCCTTTTCGGATGTCATTGTTGATTTTTCGGTAGACATCAGCTCCCTGTGAGGTGTTCTTTTTCTTTTTCATCTCTCTTCGTTTATCACACAGATCCAAAAGTTCAGGTGTGATCCACAGCTTCTTCTTTGGTCGGTGCTTGCCAAGGATCTCAGTGGCGGCATCTGTCACAGCTGAGTTGAAGGTGGTGGTCATGGTGTTGACATCTACTTCACCAGCCCCCAAAATGAGCAGTGGTGCAAATTTCCCTCCAATTGTGGCCTGAAATAGTTCTGCCACCTCCGGGTCTTGCAGTTTGTCCAGGTCGAACTTCAGTCTAGTGCACTTTGCTGTATTTACTCTCTTCAAGTGGAGCCGGAAAGACATCATCACGAGATCGTGGTCACTTCCGATGTCTGCTCCTGGAAAAGTACGTGTCCTGCCAATGTTGATGCTTGATCTGAAGCGTTTCTTGACCATGATGTAGTCTATTTGGTTGTGATGCTCCCCGCCAGGACTGTGCCATGTCCATCGTCTGGAGTTTTTGTGGAGACCAAGCGTGTTTGCCAGTACCAGATTGTTGTATCTGGCAAACTCCAAGAGTCTCAGACCCCTGTCATTTGTCTCGTTGTTGCAGTGGGGTCCACATGTGTCTCCCCAGTTGCGGTGCGCATCTTGGCCAACCTTGGCATTCCAGTCGCCTTGCACTATGACTATGTCCTTCTTCGGCACTTGGTCAAGGACCGCCTGTAGATTTTCATAAAAATCCTCCACTTCGCTGTCGTCATAGTCTGATGTTGGGGCGTAGGCCTGGATGATGGTGATGTTGAAAGGGGCTGCTCTCAGGCGGATGGTAATGAGTCTACTGGAGACTGGGCGGCAACCCATGACAGTCGCTAGAATGTTCTTGTGGACCAAGAATCCAACGCCGTGTTCGTGCCTGTCATCCCTACCGCTGAAATAGAGCTTGTGGCCTTTGTCGGTCGTTGTTTCACCTAGGCCTTTCCATCGCAGTTCGCTGATACCTAGAACGTTCCATCGATAGTGGTCCAACTCGTGGGCCAGTTCTTCTAATTTTCCTTCCGCAGTTAGGGTCCTGACGTTCCAGGTTCCTATGACGATGTTGTTTCTCGTGCGGATCTTGCTATATTGTCCATCAGTAGCATACTTAACACCTCCGTCCTGGTGGCCAACGGAAGGCGCGGTCCTTGTGCCGGGTGACGGCCCGGGCGACGACCGATCCGGTATGGAATTAGTGGATTGTGTCATCATGTAGTGTGTCTTGGGCAAAAAAGACCTGGTGGTGCCCAATCCTCTCCAGGCTGTTGGCCACAGCCGAAATCCACGAATACAGTGTGGCTCGCCTTGGCCCTGAGCACATGGTCGTTGAACCTGTAGTAACGTGAGGTTCCTCCGCCCTGGCCGGTGACTTCTGTGTAGAAGACTTTCGCCCAGTGATGCCGTGCTAACATCACCCCTGTTAGTCGCCTCTTACGACACGCCGGGAAACGTTGGGTCTATTCTATTTAATGCCCGAACCCACAGAGCAATTGTAATTGCTTAAAACATTTGGCTTTGCTGTTTATGCAGCTGACTGTTTAGTTAACTATATTATTAAATCCTATTTACAGAGCTCTGCAAGTAATTTTATTTTATTACTGTGTTCTGAACTTCCACTTGTGGACATCTGTGAAGTGATTTGGTCAGTGACATTAGTACAGTTGGTCAGCAAAGTTGGATTGACAAGCAACATTTTACAGTTTAAAACCAGTGTCTTATTACACAGCATCCTGGACTGTATTTGAACTTAGTTGTGTGCTGATATATATTCACAACTTTCCGGCACCTCTCATAAAAACTCGTGGGTATCGCCATTATAAATTAAAACGAGGTTATATGAAACCAAGTTCCGGTTTGGCCTTGTTTTGCTTTTATCAAAGCTTTATGCGTGACTTTTAAATATGGCAAATTGCCGAAAACGACGATTGTTAGAGCCAGAAAACGAGTGGGATAAGTATAAAAACGGTGGAGGAAGTACATGCTCAGTGAAAGAATGCAAAAAACAATCGTAGAGGCCTGTATTTGTGGCGACTTCGGAGGTGCGTCGATCATCGACAGAAAGTGAAACAGGACCTGAAAACTCTTGTAGTTTTCCATAGCTTCGCCGTCGCAACCTTCACAAAACACGAAGTAACTGACTATATTAGGCTAGCGTTGTGGCCAAGTGGGCTAAGGCGGGACTAACTTGCCTTGTCCACAAGCTAGAAACCAATGGCGCCTGACAGGTGTGGGTTCGAGCCAGCATCTGGGCGTTATGTTTTTCCGAATATTTTTCAAAAATTCACAAATAATGTTAGGTAGGTAGGGTTTAGGCGCGCCACTGGCGATAGAAAGGGATAATAAACTGCAGCAAAAAAAAAAAATGTGAGGGTACGATACAGGTGGCCAGTGACACATGTTATTATTCTTGAATATTTGGAAATAACTCACTAAAACACGAGGAGAAAAAAAACTGGAAGTATTTTTCATAGAGGGGATTCCCGTTGGTGCATAGGATAGCAGAAAAGTGTGAATACAGTTAAAAAATTACAACACACATTGGACTGTCATTTGAGAATTTGTTTTACTTGTATGTATACTCTATTATACATTGTGTAAACAAGTGACAAGACCACAAGCTTATGAATCTTTAGCTGTACTGGAGAATATTGTGATTGTTAACTTTTGTGGCTACAACTACAAGTACAACAAATAGTTTTACATGTGCTGGAGGACTGAAATTGCTGTTTTAAATATAAATAAACAAACAAGCTATAGTGGTGAACAAGCAACTGACTATTTAACTAGTTTCTGACTGAAAGCAGACCTTGTGACTGTGAGTGATGCCAATACTCTTTCAGCTAACAGTAACGAAGTAAGTATATTCAGTCTTTATTGCACACTGCATATCTTTCTTTGTGAAATAGTTGTAAAGCACTTAATTAATGAGCCAGCACATACAAACCATATAAAATAAAATACAGCATGGTAAAATGTAAAACAATTCAACGTTTGATCTAACAAATAAAATGGAGTGGAAAAATCATTTTTCCATGCCTGTTTGTTTGCATGTCTATATACTTGGCCCGTAACACCACATTTGCGTTGCCGAAATGGATGCCAGGCCCTTGCCCAAATCTCCTCTTTTTAAAAAAAAAAGTGTTTTCATGCCTGGTGGTCTTGTGAGCAAAAGCAGGTCAGCCGCAAGAGGGATGAGGTGGTCTTGTGAGCAAAAGCAGGTCAGCCGCAAGAGGGATGAGGTGGTCTTGTGAGCAAAAGCAGGTCAGCCGCAAGAGGGATGAGGTGGTCTTGTGATCAAAAGCAGGTCAGCTGCAAGAGGGATGAGGTGGTCTTGTGAGCAAAAGCAGGTCAGCCGCAAGAGGGATGAGGTGGTCTTGTGAGCAAAAGCAGGTCAGCCACAAGAGGGGTGAGGTGGGTGGGGTGAGGGTGGACAGGACATAGTGCATGCTGGGTGTATTGTGGTTCTGGCACTGTAGGACATGAGTGTCAGGATCTTTAAAGTCCGTGTGGCTTAGACCTCAGTTTATACTCTTATCCGAAAGAGTAAGTGACCTGAAAAGCTTCATACAGAAAGTTAATTAGGCACTTGTAACGTCTGCACTGGAGACCCCATTTCTGTCATGACACTAACAGTAGCCCTGAATGTGCAAACTAAAAGGTATGCCAGTATATAATCTGCATTCCTCCATTGTATGTACATTTCGGTGAGAGAAGACTCATTATATGTACAGTTCGGTGAGAGAAGACTCATTATATTATGTACATTTCGGTGAGAGAAGACCCATTGTATATACATTTCGGTGAGAGATGACCCATTGTATGTACGTTTCGATGAGAGAAGACCCATTGTATGTACATTTCAGTGAGAGAAGACCCATTGTATGTACATTTCAGTGAGAGAAAGGTTAAGTGGCAGCAGGATTGATGTTAAGTTTTTCTGCTGCAGTTTGTCTTTATGAATTTGACTCCTTTACGCCTTCAGACCAAAGTATAAACTGGCCTGCGTACCATTGCACAAACATTTAAAGATCCCGATGCTCATGTCCTAGATGAGTGAGTAGTACAAGCACTAGGTCCCATTCTCCCCTTTGGTGGTTTCAAGATGGCTCCTTTGTCTCAGGCCTTAAGCCTCCATCACACCTACCCATTGTCCTAAGATTTACCCTGTCACACGCTGCAATAAGTTGTACAACATTGCTCCTTTGTTTCAGGCCTTAAGCCCCCATCACACCTACCCATTTTCCTAAAATTTACCCTGTCACACGCTGCATTAAGTTATCAGGCTGGAGAACTCTCTTCGGATCCGCGATTTTCCGAGAAAAGGTACCGTCACTCCTGAGAAAATTAAATAGAGGTCCGAGAAAAAAAATCGCTCAGAGAAACAAAAATCACAAAACGCAATTTCTCCAAGACCCAGTCTCGATCCATGTTCGTGTCCAGCTTTTTTTTTTCTCGTCACTAAAAGTGCCGCCTGCGCCCACTATTGTTACATCGAATTCACTGCCCAATAAGGCTTACTAGCATCACTTTACTACAGCGGGCGAAGGCGATGTTGAACGTTTGGAGGTTCACGTGAAGTTCAGTCCTTTGTCACTGTCCGCCATTGTTAGTTTATTATTACTATACTATCATGTCGTGTGTTTCACTTATTATTAACCGCGGAGACCCTTTTGAAGAAGGGGAAATCAACAACAAGTGGAAATGGGAATGGCTTGAAAAGATGGCGAAAGTCGGCGACTTGGAACAGCGTGTTGGTAATTGTTTTAGAAAAGTAGATAAAACTGGCATTGCGCGCTGTATTCTTTGCAACAAAGAATTGAGCTACGCGAATCGTGGTCTGACAGCACTGTTAGAACACATGCAGGCGAAAAAACATCAGGACTCGGTGAAAGCAGCAGACAACAAGAGTCATCCATTTTATTAGTATGTTCGTGTTATATGTATTTACAGAAACCGATTATTGTTACTGAAATGTTGTGCATATTTAGGTGAAAAATTTCCAGCTTATGTCGTAATGATTGAGAGGCCTATCCTGATTCCTACAAGTGGCAAAAAAAAGTATCTAAATATAATTATATAATTAATTTTATAAACAGCAAAAAAAAAAAAAAAATAAATAAAAAAGAAAAGAAAAGAAAAGAAAAGAAAAAAGGACAATAACTGATTAACTCTCTCTCTCTCTCTCTCTCTCTCTCTCTCTCTCTCTCTCTCTCTCTCTCTCTCTCTCTCTCTCTCTCTCTCTCTCTCTCTCTCATATCATATTCTAAATGAGAACACGCTTTTATTATCACTACCATTATTATTATTATTATTATTATTATTATTATTATTATTATTATTATTTTTATTATCCTTTCTTATTATCTTTCTATTTTTATATTATCATTCCTTTAGCTTTTTTTCTATCATTAAATAAAACTAACTTTAAAAAAGGAAGTAATGTTTAAAATTAAAAAAGAAAATATTTATATTATAATTATAAAGACTTCAATTATAGAGGTTAATTGTTGCCAAGGAAAAAAAATTAGTTTGGTCTGGTTAGACTTGGGCTACTGTAAATAGATAAGACAATTCAAAAGGCTTATCACAGGTATTGAGAAATGGCCACCAGCTAAGAAAATGAAACAAGTTCTTTATTCTTTTCAGTTTTTTCAAGCCATTTTTTAGCTATATAATGATTTACTTCTTTGTGGGTATGTGATTATTAGTCGTACTACTACTACTACTACTTATACTACTACTAATGATAATGTCCTTATGAACACATGATGAATATTATGAAAAACATCCACGTTTATCTCTCACAAAAAGCATTCTTTTTGGGTTTTACATGCTATGAAACGTTCAGCTTCTAGGCGGCTTTGCCCCTAAACATCACCAGGGGCCATACGGCGGCCCCTGGACCCCGGCCGGATTTCAGAGATTTTTGCTTTGGACTGTTCCCCAGCCTGGTTATACAACATTGCTCATTTGTCTCAGGCCTTAAGCCCCCTTCACACCTACCCATTGTCCTAAGATTTACCCTGTCACACGCTGCATTAAGTTATACAACATTGCTCCTTTGTCTCAGGCCTTAAGCCCCCATCACACCTACCCATTGTCCTAAGATTTACCCTGTCACATGCTGCAATAAGTTATACAACATTGCTCCTTTGTCTCAGACCTTAAGCCCCCATCACACCTACCCATTGTCCTAAGATTTAACCTGTCACACGCTGCAATAAGTTGTACAACAAGCTTACGATAAAATCTCACGCTATTCCATAGTAGATTCAGAGGATAGAACATGTTCTAATTCCTGTGATGAAATCATAAGTCCGGACCATTCAGAGTGTCTTTGACATTGCGTCTAAAGAAAATGGCAACACCCCAACATTACGGTTGTCGTGTGAACAAATCAGCTTTGTTGATGGAGTGGTATCACAGCCACCAAGCACGGTGGGGGGCTCTCTTAGATACTCGCCATCTCATTACGGAAGTGAGCAAAACTTTGGCCCGTATGTAAGACTAAATTTTCACTGAAAACCCCTTGGAAAACCCCCTTGGATACACACAAATCAAGGGTTAGGGTTAGGGCTAGGAGCGAGAAACAAGGCGGAAAAGCGGCCATAAAGCAAAGTTCACGTGGAGGTGAAAATTTAGTCTTACATACGCAACGTCACTTCCATAATGAGATGGCGAGTATCTAAGAGAGCCCGCACTGTGGGATGTCATCTGGAAGTTGTACAGGAACAGGGCTGGAAAGAAGCTTCTCTGGTGTCCATACAGACAAACGTGAGGGAGAAATTCGGCCTGCTGCTCTTAAATAAATTCACAAGAAAAGACTATTTCTCAATGAGCGAGCCGCAGTGAAAACCCAACTTCCGCCTCTGTTGTATGGAAATCATGTTAGCTTGTGACTGGTTGCTTCGTGTGACCGGTTCTGAGATTAAATCGCTTGAAACAAATTGTATGATTTAATCAGTAGGTGTGAGGGGGGCCTTTAGTGGACACTGTCCATCTTAGCACAATGATTGATGTGGTGGTTCAGTGGTGCCCACCAACCCTCTTCCCATGGCCAGTGCCATGGCTTGTGTAGGCCTGTAACGTCTTTGTTCATTCACACTGCTACTGTGCACACTGTTGTTGTTCTTTTGCAGAGCAGAGAAGATTGCTTAGACGGACCAACCGTCCAGGGACAGACCATCCCTTAGGGACAGACCATCTAGATACAGAAACTATAGGGACAGAGACTATCTATGGAACGGACCATCTTGGGACAGACCATTTAGAAACATACCATCTAGGGACGGACCATCTAGGCAACAGACCATCTCAAAATACTGGTAGGAAGTGACCACTTTGGGCCAGATGGCAAATAGACGGATAGCGGAGGGCACAGGCAGGCAGGCAGTCGACACACAACAGTTCCCTTGTGGTGGCAGAATTATCCGTCGTCTTTCACCTCTTTCCATATCGAGTACGGTGTCCGATCTCTGTTTTTGCATTGGCTGTGTAACAATACTGGTCTTCTTCATTTGCAATGAAAATGCTGTTCATATTGATGTGGAATGCTTGCTTTAATATTTTGTAAAACGTTTTATTTAATTTTTGTTAGAATGACCCATTGCTGCAATATGGTTGCCTTTTATTTAAAAAATTAAACTTTAGAAACCAAGTGGTGATGTTCATTTACAATTTGGTAAACTGCATATTGTAAATGAACATCAACACTTTGTTGTTGTTTGCTGTAGGAAAGGTTTTTGTGTTTAAGTTTGAGGATACGCTAGAGTAGAGGGTTGGGGCTACAGCACAAAATAAATCAAAACATTGATTGTGGTTTCTCAACACAAGAAGAAGTGTAATGTTATTTTGCTTGTGCTGTGATTGATAAAGATAGTTTAGTTCTGTCTTTCTTGCTTTTAGTTTCTCTTTATTCTCCTTACGGTTTTCTTTCTTCATTTTTACCAAATTTCTGTTGTGATGCGGGTCCACAGTGCAATTTGCTACCAGATGAGTCACCTGTCTCGTCCAATCAATTGTTGTATTTTTACACCTTGATTTAGTTTTATTACAACTTTGGACAACATTTTCAGTATAATGCCAACATGACAGGGTGACTGAGATTACCGCTTTAAATGATACATTTTTTATGTACAATTTTTTATTTATATTATATATTGATTTATTTTTTTATATTAGTGATTGATTTTACTAAGTTCTTAATTTGTGTATGCACCTAAAAGTCTTTCTTACTGAAATGTGTTTTCGATGTATTGAATTTTACCATATACGAAGTGTGTGCATTGACTGTATGTAATGAATGTCTTATGTTTTATTTACATTTAAATGTGTGTATGCGATATAATTCTGTATAACACGTCATGTCAATGATAAAGTAGAAGAATTTTCTTTGCTATGATATCTGTAAATATTTTAGCATTTTATTACATATGTATGATTTAGATAGGGATACATTTTGCTCTGATGAGGTGTTTAGTGTGTGTGTGTAAAGGTTTATTTTGTGTCGGTGAGAAGGTTCAAGAGTGATGCATCGCTGTATGCATATTTTGGAATCTTTATGTATACATTTGGATTAGTATGTAAAGAGATTTGGAATGTGTGGAACTAGTGTGTAGGGCTAGTGTGTGTGTTTGTAATGGCAATTTGACTATGGATGTCTCTTGAAGTGTAATTAGAATGAAACAAACTTCAGAACTTTGAATTATGCACTAAACAAACATGTCATATAAATTGCACACTATGTCCCCTTTGCTTTATAATGGTAGTTTCATTGCTTGGCAGTTTTCACTGTGATGTGTGATGTGTGATGTGTGTTAGTTTAGAATATCAGTTTGCTGTGTAGTTTATGCGTCGCCCAATCAATCAAAACTTTTTCCCCCAGGCAATTTAACATTTGCTGTAACTTTTAAGAATATAATACCAAATAAGGATTTTATAAGTGGTGAATTATTTGGTATATATGCCCTTTGACATAAAAAAAAATGTCTATAATACTATAATTATTTAAAAACAATTACTTGCATTGTTAAGCTGCTTTTGTCTGTTTTTATGGCATTGGTGATTAAGAGTTTGTGTTGTTGGTTTGGTTGCTTAATTATTTTTAAATATAATTTTTGTCCCTTCATAGATTTCATACGCACAAATGAATTATTCCCATTTCTCTGTATGTGTCCATTTTGTCCTTTATTTAGATGAATGTCATTTTTGTTTGAAGATTTTATTTTGGGCCATTATTTGTAGTACGTACTGTAGTATTTACATGCTTTCTGTATTATTTACATGCATACTGTAGTATTTATGTACGTACAATGCTCAGTGTTGTGTTGCTGTTGACTGTGGGACTGACATTCCATATTCACAAATGTTCAGGGTTTATTGATATTTGTCAAGAGCCATATTTATCATGTAATTATATAAACTATACATTGGTTTAAGATGTAATTCAAATTAATATACATGTATTTTTATATCAACGAATATCGCAAAGCAAGACGGGCAAAAAATTATTTTGAAATTATTTTTCATCCGTTGATTAAATTAAAAAATTTTTTTTTAAATGTCAAAAGTCGCTGCTGATAGTTATTGTGTGATATCAGCAATTCCTTATTGTAGCCCGATTCATTTAACAAATGATTTTACCTATGCCTTTGACTGTGCTTTGTATGTGGAAAGGATGATATATGAGGATGACGATAATGATGATGAGAATGAGGATGATGATTGTAAAGTACTAATAATGTACAGCATGTTCAGTGGTGATGATAGTGTGGCCCACATAGTATTTTTGTTGTGCCACAGTGCGCTGATGCCGTCATTAATAGTTGTACATCAAACTTATTTCTTGCAGTAGAGACTGGTGCTGGGTTGTTGTTGCATTAATCTGTGAAAAGACAGGAAGGAGGAAAACAATTGATTGCAGACAGCGCAATTGTGCTATGAGAATTTGGATTTCAACATAAGTTTAAAAATTGCTTTTAATTTGATAATTGCTTTTGGTGATTTAAAAATTGATTTAGATGATTGCCAGTGGTGTGTGATAATTTTTTGAACAAATGGATTTTGATCAAATACATGTATGGAAAGACAAATAAAAGATATTTATAAAACACACGAGCCAATAAAATGCTGTTTTATTTCAACCGAGTATAAAGAATAATGTTCCGCCAAAAATAAAACAATCATAATATCACTACAGTAAGACTATGCAAACACACCTGATTAAAAATAAAGGTTAGATTGTACACATTCTGAAATACTTCGTGCTCCTGTTGGAGTAATAAAATACCTACATTCCTCGCAGTCATAAAAATCATACTTAAAAAAGCAACACTGTCGATCTATAAAGCGTTGAGAATACAGTGCAAAACATATCTCGCTCACTTCCTTTAATTATTTAGGTCTTTAAAAATGTTAAAGGCTGTACGTTAGTTGGCCAAGGGATAAACATGCAAGATACATCTCTGGCAAACGACCACCATCGATATTATAATACAGAGTATAACTAGACACAATCATATTTATTTATCTACTAATTTTTATTATTATGATTAATTTTTTTTTTTTAATCCCTATCAGCTGTTGCATCGTTTCAAAGGAGGATATTGGGTTTTGTTTTTTAAAGGGAGACAATTTCTTCCTCCACCATCCCCCCACCCCACATTTTTTAAATTCACAATAAAAATTTGTGTATACATTTTTACAATCTCCTAATACTTTTAAATACAATTCACCTTATAGAGTCATTATTATGAAATAATGATGATTAAATACTAATAAAGCAGCATGATGATAATAATAAGCTCACACAACAACAGATAAAGCTGCATTATAACAACTGGACTATCACAAGTCAGATGAGTGCTTAATAACGTATATTTTTTAAATTGTTAAAAAACGAAACAAGAAAAAAAAAAAGAAAGCCTGCTACACAACATGACAACATTCATATTAATCAAAATATCTATAAATCGTTTAGTCACAAATCTTTTGAAATACTCAGAAGGTGAAATTATATATATATCATACCTTATGGCCTTAGATGCAACGAATAATAATAATAATAAATAAATTAATAATAGTATCGCAATTACTACTATTAATCTTTAATCCATTCAATAATTGTGGCGTTATTGACAATATGAAATTACTCAGTCCTATTTGGTGTAGTTATTTCAATTGCACCATATTCCAAATTAAAGGTTCTAATTTGAAATAAAATTCATTTAATAATCACTTCATAATAATAATAATAATAATAATAATAATAATACAGCCATACCACAACAGTGGTAATCATAATGTTACTTTTGTGCTAAAAGCCTAAATAAAACAACCACCTCCACCAACAAAACCCCAAAAATCCAACACTACACTTTGTCAATCATAAAACACAGCACCTCACCACAGAAAGCAAGCTTGTGATTTATCATGCTTCAAAAATTGTGGTAGCATAAGCTCCTCTCTCTCTCTCTCTCTCTCTCTCTCTCTCTCTCTCACCCACACACACACACACACACACACACACACACACACACACACACACACACACACACACACACACACACACCCACAGTTAAACACTCAGGAATGACATGAGTATGTTGTGTAAATAACAAACAAGGAAAATCACGTCTCCTTCACTAAGTATTGCACTGTTTGAGTGTCCTATCATTGCTGTAGCTGGCCACCACTGATACCCCTGTTCCTCTTAAAACAATACTACTGAGTTACCGCGGCAAACAAGATACCAACATAAACAAATATTTGACACAATCAAATAAAAGATATATGCATATGGCTGAGGTATAACAAACTGAAATAGGTGTAGGTGGATCACAGATATACTAAATTGTTAGAATAAATGCCAGCAAATAAAAGGGAAATTATACAACGTTTCCTGATGAATCCCTTGCCCTATCAGGGAGTTCGGGACATGAAGAATCCAGTTCATTGCAAAACCACTACTGTCGTCTTATTCAAAGAAATCAAAAACTAACACTAGATTTTTAAATAGCTGAATTATGAGCAACATTAAAAAGTAATGACTGAATAACAACTAAACCACTTGATAAGATTGTCATTGTAACAAGTTGTTATCATTACAGGTTGTCTTGTCATCATTACAGGTTGTCTTGTCATCATTACAGGTTTTCTTGTCACCATTACAGGTTGTCTTGTCATAATTACAGGTTTTTGTTTCAAATTGCAATGCCTTACATTTCTGGATTTATAACAGGGTCACCGATTTAAGCAAGTTCTATTTTCCAATCCACAATTAATATTCCTGATTATATTTTAGTATCCATGATTACTGTTGAGTCTATTCCCAGAGCCGTAAACTAATCATCAGTTCCACTTACACAGAAATGAGACTGTAAACTAATCATCATCAGTTCCACTTACACAGAAATGAGACTATCATTATGACAAAGCACAACCATGAAATATGCAGCAGAACAAAATAGTTCAAAATGTGTCAGCAATGGACCACTCCCCATTATTTGTTGTTTTGCCAGTTGTATTAAGTGTTATTCCTCAGATTAGCATAAAGCTGTAATGATGTCACACAAAACAAAAAATCAACGTTATTCTTTAAATTAATTGAAAGTTGTACAAAAAATACAAATATTTTCTGAACATATTATCTACCCATCATGCATACATCAATTAAATTATTTAAAAAAATAATTCACAAATTAAGTCACAGGAAGCTAAACAGACACACACGCACACACACAAACACCAAACAAATAAACAATATTTGGCTGCATTAATTATGGCTTAGACTTTGCTACATAGTTACTACATAGTTAGGTCAACCATATACCGATACTGAAAAAGCCATTTTATATTAAAAATTGGTGTAATATAATGTTGGTAAAATTCATCTCGCATACATTGTAAAGTGAATTTGCACAGAACGTAACAAAAACGCAGGAATGGAAAACAAGGTTAAAAAAAAAAACAACCTGAAAACTGTGGCTTGGTGTAACATGATTCCTGACGCCATAGAAAAGCAGAAGAGATGTGGCTTCAATGAAACTTAAAAGTGTATATGTCACTGAGCACAGTTGCTGTAATAGCATTGCCACACAAAACATTGTGAAGCCTGGTGTCTTGAAGAGTAATGATTGTGAAGGCTGGTTTCTTGAAGGGTAATGATTGTGAAGCATGGTGTCTTGAAGGGTAATGATTGTGAGGCATGGTGTCTTGAAGGGTAATGGGAAGCATTGTGTCTTGTAAAGTAATGATTGTGAAGCATGGTGTCTTGAAGGGTAATGATTGTGAAGCATGGTGTCTTGAAGGGTAATGATTGTGAAGCATGGTGTCTTGAAGAGTAATGATTGTGAAGCATGGTGTCTTGAAGGGTAATGTGAAGCATGGTGTCTTGAAGAGTAATGATTGTGAAGCATGGTGTCTTGAAGGGTAATGATTGTGAAGCATGGTATCTTGAAGGGTAATGTGAAGCATGGTGTCTTGAAGAGTAATGATTGTGAAGCATGGTGTCTTGAAGGGTAATGATTGTGAAGCATGGTATCTTGAAGAGTAATGTGAAGCATGGTGTCTTGAAGAGTAATGATTGTGAAGCATGGTGTCTTGAAGAGTAATGATTGTGAAGCATGGTGTCTTGAAGGGTAATGTGAAGCTTGGTGTCTTGAAGGGTAATGTGAAGCATGGTGTCTTGAAGGGTAATGATTGTGAAGCATGGTGTTTTAAAGTGTAAAAATGACCAGCTAGACACTCCCTGTACAGTTTGTCTATCCATACAAATTCTACCTGACAATGCATCAATAAATTTAATTTTGGTCCATTTTAAATTCACAGAAATTCATAACATTAAGGATTTCTCAGATATGAGGTTTGAGGCAGGGTGGGGAGAGAAATGTTTTGACTCCAAAGGATACACATATTATAACAGCTGACCAAGACACCAGAGCCAACAGCCAAACTATCATTTCACTGAAACTATTGTACAGGGTGTTCCAAAAGTCTTGGGCACATTTTGACATTGAATATTTCCGAAACTATTAAGGATATAAAAACGCATCTGGTAAATTCAGAAAGCTTGTAATCTCAATTTTTACATGGAATGTTCAAAGATGTTCAATGTGAGCACCATTGGTCACACGACACACATCAAGCCGATAGTCAAATTCTTGCCAAACGCGTCCCAGCATTTTCTTGTTGAGTGAACGCCATTAATGGGTCTGAAAAGAAATAAAAAAAATCAACAGCTTTACAAAATCTTAATGTAATTAGCTTTAAAATGGCACAACTTTTATCTTACTACCATTCATAGTAATTGAGATATGGGGACTTCAAATGTGCCCAAGACTTTTGGAACACCCTGTACAACGTCTGAACGCTATTGTACTTCCTTCTAACATCTTCAGCTATACAGTTGTGACTGTTTCATGGGGTTTTAAATGAATACCATGTTTTACAATTCCAAGATAATTTGGATGATGTTACTTTTAGGGAAAAAACAGCTAAGGATAGAACTTTTTAATAAAAAAAAAACAATGATAAAATATTTGAAAGTTAAAATATTAAAAATGTCTAAGGTTACTAGTAATTCAGTTGTTTATGGAACAATCATGTTGTATTGTATTGTAGAAAACACTCATGTTCTAAAGGTCTAAAAAGCATAAACTCTTCCCAAATGTCCTCAATAATGGATGTAGTTTTTATAGAAATGCTTTTTAAGATCACAAGGCAAAGATATCTACAGATCCATGTGAAATAGAGCTGTCAGAGACATGCACTATTATCAATTTGCCAGCAAAAAATATATCACAAAACACTATAAAAACATGTAATGATTTGGGCATCAAATATTCGTCAGTTTTGAAATTATTCAGTGACAGATCAGTTTCATCGGGTTCCTCTTTCGGAGAATACAAGCTAATTTAGATGATGACTGAAAACAATAACACAGTTAAACACTTACTGCACAATTGTGCATAGACTGTGTGGGCTGAGGGCTTGTATAATAGCCCCTTTGCCATTAAGGGGCTGTGTTGAGGGCTCCTAGCTTATAGAGACTAGCCTGACAATCATGCTGACCCCAATCCAAGTGTCTGAGGCGGTGAAGAGCATACACCGAAACACAGCTTTTACTGGGCAGATGTCTGACAGTCGGCATCAGTGTCCTTGTTTAGTAGAAACAGGCCCGTTTCAGGACATTTGCAAATTTCCAAACATGCACACATTGAAATGTGAAAGCACTAGCGTGACTATAAATATGCGTCATAATGAAGAGGAACAAAGTTGATGGCCCAGACATGATAAGACAAACCTACACCCGACAACAGGACTAAACTATCACTACAGCCTGATGATGCTGACACTGCGTATCAACACACAGGCACCTTTCAGCTTTTGCTTGCATTAAAGTCATCTCCACAACTAGTATAATGATCAAATGCATTTATATAACATTACAAATACTGTCAAATTAATTCAAAATAAGTTACAACTATTAGGAATTAAAAAAAAAAGAATCCAATAAAAATGGACCGATTGGAGAGCCCAGGAAAAAACAAATCCTGTTCAACATCTTTCAACAGAAATCAATCCTCAGATCTTCCTCATGTTGGTTCTCCCACATCCACACTGCTATGTCAGCTGTCAGATGTTCTATCCCAGCATCCTCCAGGTATACCGTCAGCTGTCAGATGTTCTATCCCAGCATCCTCCAGGTATACCGTCAGCTGTCAGATGTTCTATCCCAGCATCCACCAAGTATATTGTCAGCTGTCAGATGTTCTATCCCAGCATCCTCCAAGTATACCATCAGCTGTCAGATGTTCTATCCCAGCATCCTCCAGGTATACCGTCAGCTGTCAGATGTTCTATCTCAGCATCCTCCAAGTATACCGTCAGCTGTCAGATGTTCTATCCCAGCATCCTCCAAGTATACCGTCAGCTGTCAGATGTTCTATCCCAGCATCCTCCAAGTATACCATCAGCTGTCAGATGTTCTATCCCAGCATCCTCCAAGTATACCGTCAGCTGTCAGATGTTCTATCCCAGCATCCTCCAAGTATACCGTCAGCTGTCAGATGTTCTATCCCAGCATCCTCCAGGTATACCGTCAGCTGTCAGATGTTCTATCCCAGCATCCTCCAGGTATACCGTCAGCTGTCAGATGTTCTATCCCAGCATCCTCCAAGTACACCGTCAGCTGTCAGATGTTCTATCCCCTTTCCCAGCATCCTCCATGTATACCGTCAGCTGTCAAATGTTCTACCCCCTATCCCAGCATCCTCCACGTATACCGTCAGCTGTCAGATGTTCTGCCCCCTATCCCAGCATCCTCCATGTATACCGTCCCAGCATCCTCCATGTATACCGTCAGCTGTCAGATGTTCTATCCCCTATCCCAGCATCCTCCATGTATACCGTCAGCTGTCAGATGTTCTATCCCAGCATTCTCCATGTATACTGTCAGATACTGCCAAATTGGGGCTGAATTCAGATCTCCAAACATCGCTGAACTATTATTTGATCGACGTCAAACTTTTGATCTGAACATCCTCCAGGTGTACCTTCATTGATCACAACAGGTATGTTGAATTGTGATGACTGGACTACTATTGTTTAATCAATGTTAAACTTTTCATCTGAACATCCTCCAGGTGTACCTTCATTGACCACAACAGGGATGTTGAATTGTGATGACTGGACTACTATTGTTTAATCAATGTTAAACTTTTCATCTGAACATCCTCCAGGTGTACCTTCATTGACCACAACAGGGATGTTGAATTCTGATGACTGGACTACTATTGTTTGATCAACGTTAAACTTTTCATCCGGCCATCCTCCATGTATACAGTTATGGAAATGATATAATGACCATAGTAATGTAGGATTGAGATAGGATGAGTGTATAATAAAGTACTGAAGTGGTTCACAGTTCTTTCCAGTTACACACTCTGGACTGAAAGCTTATGAATTAGCACGAATGTAACACATGTCTGAAATGCTACAGTTGTTCCAATATTATTGAGTAATCTGAGATTACAACATTGTTGGAAATTACACTGCAGTTGTCCGAAGAGTTACAACAGTTGCCAGAATTTTTACAGTTGTATTTTATTTAAAAGTTTGAATTCTTACGCAGTAGTCTGAAACATTTCAGTTGTCTAAAATTCCAATTTGTATGAAATGTTACAGTGGTCTGAAATTCCAAGTTAACTAAAACTTTACACAAGTTATTGTAAATTTTCCACTTTTCCCAGTGATGTAAACACCGTTGTTTCAGTTCTAATATTATACAATTTGTACCAAGTATTTTGCAATTTGATCCTAAAATGTTTCACAAAGGTTTGAAATGCTATACATTTCTCTTATAAAGGACACCACTGTTCTACAATGTAACAACATGATACAAAAGTATTGTCAGCTGGTCCAACATGATACATTACAAACATACCATTGTTGTATGATACAAAAGTCCTGTCAGCTGGTCCAACATGATACATTACAAACACACCACTGGTTACACAACTTGACACAAAATGTGGCCAATTTTGGCCAGTTGCGACGACGAGCATTGCAGACTGAGCAGCCTCTATCACTGTGGTTGAAAGCAGACTGCAGACTGCCCTGGTCCATCCCCACTCTCCATCAACACGCGAGGTACAAACATGGGGACAAGTTCCGAGTATGATGTCATGTCCAATTGTGCATTCTGTCATGACTGACATTTCCAGCTCTCCAAGATCAGAGTTACATATCCCCCTAGGTAACCGCGTCATCCACCATTATGTCTCTGCTTAAGACGTTTTCCTGCTGCAAAAGTCTCGGTCCGTCCGCCACAGTCCTTCACTAGCGTCTTTTAAACACACCAGCTCAAAGCCTATGTGAGCAGCACTCTTAGGTTCTCCCACATTTTGCTGGCTGCGGGCTATTTATAACTTGCCTACACCCTCCATTTCAGTGAAAGGAAAGGAAAGAAGAGCACTGGCGAAGCTATTTATAGCTAGCCTGGCTGAACTAGCTTCAAAACCTAAAAGCTTTGGTTGAGTCGGTGTGTAAAATGAACTTGAAGACGCATCTTTTTAGAGAGGCCTTTTCTTAGGCGCCATGAGTGATTGTTTTCGGGTGTTGGGATGCGTATGTGGTTGCATGTTATTGACCAATGTATGCATGCTGTGTTTACATTTGTTTGTGTAAAGCGCTCAAATGTGATTTTGGAAAGCGCTGTATAAATTGCCTGTTATTATTATTATTATTATTATTATTATTATTATTATTATTATTAAATGGATTGCTCGATTCAATTTCACATTGTTGTCTCCCTTGTTCTGTTTTTTGTTTCAATTGCCTCCCTTGAGATAAAGACCTTTCTCTATATATAAGCCTTTTTTTAATCAGTTCCAGTTTTGATGGAATCAAAGCTTAGCGGTCAGGCGTCAAATAAATCCACTTATTATTTATTGATATTATTAAAAATATTATTGTTACTATTATAACTAGTAGTAGTAGTAGTAGTAGTAGTAGTAGTAGTAGTAGTAGTAGTAGTAGTAGTAGTAGTAGTAGTAGTAGTAGTAGTAAGAAGTCAATCTGACCAAACACATTCTTGACACATCTTAGAAGACTTAGAACCTCAGCCATACTGCCATCATCAAACAGTGGAGCTCTTTGTATCATCAAGTTTGTTTGTATAACAAATCCATGGCAGGTTTGCAGTCAGCACTACAAAAGTCAAGGCATTAGCCACACAGAACCATCCAAACATGCCACAAACATCAAAACACAAATCCACATTCCACAGTAAGCCTGATGTCAAGAGGAGCAGACACAAATTTGCACACGATGTCTTTGGTTGGTATCAGCGAAGCCCGATACATTAGTGACTACCTCACACACCATCACATTGAGGTCAAAGTTTGTGTGCGGGCAATGTCGAACTCAATTGAGTCCCTTGCTCAGCTCTGAGGCTGAGGTAGAGTTTGTGTGTTGTCCATCAAAGCCTGAAACACACTTGAGGTGATTCATTTACATGTCCCAATTTTTAAAGTTTGCGTTGATTACAGTCCTGACTCATTTGAGTCGCTTGCTGAGCACGGAGGCTGAGGCTGAGGTTGAGTTCCTGTTGTTTTGAGTGGTCTTGTTGTTGTTGGTCTCCGACATGTGCTGAGCAAAACTGAAACACAACAAGTGTACAAATGTGTATTATCACAATATCACTATCACGTTCACAGTATCACTGTCACAATATTACTTTTAATCTGTATTATCACAATATCAATATCACGTTCACAGTATCACTGTCACAATATCACTTTTTATTTGTATTATCACAATATTACCCTCACAACATCACCATCAAATTTGTATTATCACAAAATCACTAGTGTACACATTTGAATGATAACAGCATGAAATTTGAGTGATCACAATATCACAATTGTATAATCATAATCTCACAATTGTACGATCACAATACCACAGTTGTATTAGGCTAAGTTTTGGCTGTATCCTAAAGCAATGAACTGAGGGTTTAGCTAAGCAATGTTCAGCATGGTTAGCAACTGGGATGGTAATGGTTAGTACTTGGATGCAACCATTGAGCGACACAAGGCATGAAACAAGTGCATCACACACCTCCAGTCCACTGAGCTGTATATGGGTACCCCTCAATGTCCCCATCAATGTACCCCTCAATGGAATCGAGTTGAATTGGATGGTTTACCAGTACAAAGGTTTTAGGCTTCCTAGCCCTTTCCCTGCCAATCGACGATATATCATCGATCTGAGCCGCCATGTTTGTGCCAATCAACGATATATCGTCGATTTCAGTATTCCGTTTCGTTCCGTTTTTTTGCGCAGTCCAATCCAAGTTTTATTTTAACCAAAGAGAGATAACTCTTTCTACTTTCGTTCTCGATCGACACGCGCGAGGTTTCTTCAAATTGATTCGTTTTTAGTGTTTTTTGTGCATTTTACTAAGCATTGTGATGGGCACAATCGACAGTGTGTCAAACTCTGCTAATAATCAATATAATTTCAAACTGTAAAGTGTATTTTGATCCTAAATAAATTTTCTTTCTGGTGTGTGAAGCTGATTCAGTGATTGGAATTATTCCCCCAGATTTTTTTTATCACTGTGGTATGTAGAAATATTTTTATTTTATTTTATCATTTCAAAAAGATCAACATGCTTTCAAAACACATATTTCAATAACATAATCAAATTAACATTTTTGTGTTTTTTTTCCTTCTTATTCTTCACTCTTTTACCTTTAATTTGATATGAAATATGTCTATTTAACAACTATTATTGAAAGAACAGTAGCTTAAATGCCTAAGGTACTGAACTTTCTTTCCGGTGCCAGAGAAATGACTGGCACAAACGTGGAAACATGCCTGGCAGGGAAAGAGTTAAGCTAGTCATACCATCTGTCCTTGACAACAATTACTGACAACAATGAAGTGCAATGAACCCACTGGCTCTCTTGACAGCTGACAACAATGAAGTGCAATGAACCCACTGGCTCTCTTGACAACAATGAAGTGCAATGAACCCACTGGCTCTCTTGACAACAATGAAGTGCAATGAACCCACTGGTTCTCTTGACAGCTGACAACAATGAAGTGCAGTGAACCCACTGGCTCTCTTGACAACAATGAAGTGAAATGAACCCACTGGCTCTCTTGACAACAATGAAGTGCAATGAACCCATTGCCTCTCTTGACAGCTGACAACAATGAAGTGCAGTGAACCCACTGGCTCTCTCAACAGCTGACAACAATGAAGTGCAATGAACCCACTGGCTCTCTTGACAACAATGAAGTGCAATGAACCCACTGGCTCTCTTGACAGCTGACAACAATGAAGTGCAATGAACCCACTGGCTCTCTTGACAACAATGAAGTGCAATGAACCCACTGGCTCTCTTGACAACAATGAAGTGCAATGAACCCACTGGCTCTCTTGACAGCTGACAACAATGAAGTGCAATGAACCCACTTGCTCTCTTGACAACAATGAAGTGCAATGAACCCACTGGCTCTCTTGACAGCTGACAACAATGAAGTGCAATGAACCCACTGGCTCTCTTCACAACAATGAAGTGCAATGAACCCACTGGCTCTCTTGACAACAATGAAGTGCAATGAACCCACTGGCTCTCTTGACAGCTGACAACAATGAAGTGCAATGAACCCACTGGCTCTCTTGACAACAATGAAGTGCTATGAACCCACTGGCTCTCTTGACAGCTGACAACAATGAAGTGCAATGAACCCACTGGCTCTCTTGACAACAATGAAGTGCAATGAACCCACTGGCTCTCTTGACAACAATGAAGTGCAATGAACCCACTGGCTCTCTTGACAGCTGACAACAATGAAGTGCAATGAACCCACTGGCTCTCTTGACAACAATGAAGTGCAATGAACCCACTGGCTCTCTTGACAACAATGAAGTGCAATGAACCCACTGCCTCTCTTGACAGCTGACAACAATGAAGTGCAATGAACCCATTGCCTCTCTTGACAGCTGACAACAATGAAGTGCAATGAACCCATTGCCTCTCTTGACAGCTGACAACAATGAAGTGCAATGAACCCATTGCCTCTCTTGACAGCTGGCAACAATGAAGTGCAATGAATCCATTGCCTCTCTTGACAGCTGACAACAATGAAGTGCAATGAACCCATTGCCTCTCTTGACAGCTGACAACAATGAAGTGCAGTGAACCCACTGGCTCTCTTGACAACAATGAAGTTCAATGAACCCACTGGCTCCCTTGACAACAATGAAGTGTAATGAACCCACTGGCTCTCTTGACAGCTGACAACAATGAAGTGCAATGAACCCATTGCTTCTCTTGACAGCTGACAACAATGAAGTGCAGTGAACCCACTGGCTCTCTCAACAGCTGACAACAATGAAGTGCAATGAACCCATTGCCTCTCTTGACAGCTGACAACAATGAAGTGCAGTGAACCCACTGGCTCTCTCAACAGCTGACAACAATGAAGTGCAATGAACCCATTGCCTCTCTTGACAGCTGACAACAATGAAGTGCAGTGAACCCACTGGCTCTCTCAACAGCTGACAACAATGAAATGCAATGAACCCATTGCCTCTCTTGACAGCTGACAACAATGAAGTGCAATGAACCCACTGGCTCTCTCAACAGCTGACAACAATGAAGTGCAATGAACCTACTGGCTCTCTTGACAACAATGAAGTGCAATGAACCCACTGGCTCTCTCAACAGCTGACAACAATGAAGTGCAATGAACCCACTGGCTCTCTTGACAACAATGAAGTGCAATGAACCCATTGCCTCTCTTGACAGCTGACAACAATGAAGTGCAGTGAACCCACTGGCTCTCTTGACAGCTGACAACAATGAAGTGCAATGAACCCACTGGCTCTCTTGACAACAATGAAGTGCAATGAACCCATTGCCTCTCTTGACAGCTGACAACAATGAAGTGCAGTGAACCCACTGGCTCTCTTGACAGCTGACAACAATGAAGTGCAATGAACCCACTGGCTCTCTTGACAGCTGACAACAATGAAGTGCAGTGAACCCACTGGCTCTCTTGACAGCTGACAACAATGAAGTGCAGTGAACCCACTGGCTCTCTTGACAGCTGACAACAATGAAGTGCAATGAACCCACCGGCTCTCTTGACAGCTGACAACAATGAAGTGCAGTGAACCCACTGGCTCTCTTGACAGCTGACAACAATGAAGTGCAGTGAACCCACTGGCTCTCTTGACAGCTGACAACAATGAAGTGCAATGAACCCACTGGCTCTCTCAACAGCTGACACCAATGAAGTGCAATGAACCCACTGGCTCTCTTGACAGCTGACAACAATGAAGTGCAATAAACCCACTGGCTCTCTTGACAGCTGACAACAATGAAGTGCAATAAACCCACTGGCTCTCTTGACAGCTGACAACAATGAAGTGCAATAAACCCACTGGCTCTCTTGACAGCTGACAACAATGAAGTGCAATAAACCCACTGGCTCTCTTGACAGCTGGGGAAAGAAAGTTAGGACAGGGCAGAGAGAGGAAATGGGTACTGCCACTCTAACTAAGCTTACCCAGTGAGAAGGGAGGTTCCCAAAACCCCTCCCTGTTTAGAAGTGGGCAACCTAGGTAAGACAGCGGAAAGAGGATATATGATGGGCACTGCCCTAATTAAGCCAACCCAGAGAAAAGGGATGTCCCCGAAGACTGAAAGTTACAGTCCCACCTTTGACAGGACCGACAGGTCAGGGGTACAGCCACGACACAGGTTTGAATGGTACAAGTTAAAAGTGGATATTTGCCCTGTCCATCTTAGCAGTGTCATTGCTGTGGTGGTTCAGTGTTGATTGAGGTCTCTATATACCCCTCTTTCCTGTGGTGGTTCAGTGTTGATTGAGGTCTCTATATACCCCTCTTTCCTGTGGTGGGTCAGTGTTGATTGAGGTCTCTATATACCCCTCTTTCCTGTGGTGGTTCAGTGTTGATTGAGGTCTCTATATACCCCTCTTTCCTGTGGTGGGTCAGTGTTGATTGAGGTCTCTATATACCCCTCTTTCCTGTGGTGGGTCAGTGTTGATTGAGGTCTCTATATACCCCTCTTTCCTGTGGTGGGTCAGTGTTGATTGAGGTCTCTATATACCCCTCTTTCCTGTGGTGGGTCAGTGTTGATTGAGGTCTCTATATACCCCTTTTTGCTGTGGTGGTTCAGTGTTGATTGAGGTCTCTATATACCCCTCGTTCCTGGGGGGTTCAGTGTTGATTGAGGTCTCTATATACCCCTTTTTGCTGTGGTGGTTCAGTGTTGATTGAGGTCTCTATATACCCCTCTTTCCTGTGGTGGTTCAGTGTTGATTGAGGTCTCTATATACCCCTCTTTCCTGTGGTGGTTCAGTGTTGATTGAGGTCTCTATATACCCCTCTTTCCTGTGGTGGTTCAGTGTTGATTGAGGTCTCTATATACCCCTCTTTCCTGTGGTGGTTCAGTGTTGATTGAGGTCTCTATATACCCCTTTTTGCTGTGGTGGTTCAGTGTTGATTGAGGTCTCTATATACCCCTCTTTCCTGGGATGCTTAGTCCTGACTTTCCTAGGTCCAAGGAGGGGGGTGGTGGGGGGTGGGTGGGTGTGTGTGTGGACATTAAACTTCAATGTTGTTGGGAGCTGATAGGTTTGAGAAACCTGAGAGTTACCTTACCTGGTGAGGTCCTCTATGTCCACCAGCATGGAGTCTTGCTCCATGTGAAGGTCGTCCCTCTCCATCAGTAAGTGAACCAAGTCCTCGTTCAGGCCTGCAACATCATACACACCAGTGCAGATGTAGAAACAAGAACTGCCACAACTGGGTGTTTCCAATGAAGATGTTCCATCAACGCTGACAGCGTCACCCTACCTTACACTTCCACAGTAAGGTGGCTGAAGGTCTTTGTGGAGACGTTCCTCCACGGCCACTCTATAATTATAGAAGTATCGTTGCTGGTCGAGAGCTACGTGTGTGACAGCGGTTTCCACTTTTGATGGTCATCATCAGACGCACATTGGGTCAGAAAAGGTGGAAACAGCTGTCAAGCATTTTGCTGTCGACCAACAGTGATCATGCTAAACAGGTTGGAGGACAGTATTTCTGAAAGACTATCATATTACCATATACACACTACGCCTATTTCCCCCTCTCCCCCTAGCCCCTACACAAACACACACACATATACATATATAGAAGGCCTCATATACAAACATCAAACACTTCACTCCACCACCCTTTAACTCCCCCTCCCTTTTAAGCTTTCCACTCCCCCAATCTACTTCCTACCCCCCCCTCCCTTTCCCACCAAGCCATTACACAAGGCAGAGTTCCCTACTTTCAATCTGCGAGTGAAGATCGTTGACGAGGACTTGCAGCTGGGCCAGGTTCATTTCATACAGCAGTTTGTGCGAAATCTTCATCCTCCGTCCTCTGCCAAGCTCTGGTACTCCAACCTGCACACAATGTATTTAGTTAATCAATTAGTTAGTTTATTAGCTTATGTCTTTATTTAGTTACATATTCATTCATTTGTTTAGGTGATTAAATTCATCTCATGCAGAAGTGTATTCCTCTGCTACCAACTTGCACAAATGTATTTAATTAATTTATTTAGTTATTTATAATTTATTAATCTTATTTATTTATTTATTTATTTATAAATTTAAGTATTTATTACCTTGATTAATTTATTTAAGTGATTAAACTGATCTCATTCAGCCAATTGTGTGAGATGCACTACACCACATTCCTATCCAATGTTGGCCACAGTTGTTGTAATTAAAAAAGCACTAACCAATGACGACGGTTTATCATCAAACACCCGGGTACTCACGATGTCAGCGATGGGTGATTTCTTCTTGGTTTTCCTCTCCACCTCTAGCTGCATCCTGGCCATGTTGCTTGCCTGCACGGGGACAAATAAATACACATCAATGATGGCCATGTTGCTGGCCTGCACGGGGACAAATAAATACACATCAATGATGGCCATGTTGCTGGCCTGCACAGGGACAAATAAATACACATCAATGATGGCCATGTTGCTGGCCTGCACGGGGACACATAAATACACATCAATGATGGCCATGTTGCTGGCCTGCACGGGGACACATAAATACACATCAATGATGGCCATGTTGCTGGCCTGCATGGGGACACATAAATACACATCAATGATGGGTTGCTGGCCTGCACGGGGACAAATAAATACACATCAATGATGGCCATGTTGCTTGCCTGCATGGGGACACATAAATACACATCAATGATGGCCATGTTGCTTGCCTGCACGGGGACACATAAATACACATCAATGATGGCCATGTTGCTGGCCTGCACGGGGACAAATAAATACACATCAATGATGGCCATGTTGCTTGCCTGCACGGGGACACATAAATACACATCAATGATGGCCATGTTGCTGGCCTGCACGGGGACACATAAATACACATCAATGATGGCCATGTTGCTGGCCTGCACGGGGACAAATAAATACACATCAATGATGGGTTGCTGGCCTGCACGGGGACAAATAAATACACATCAATGATGGGTTGCTGGCCTGCACGGGGACACATAAATACACATCAATGATGGCCATGTTGCTTGCCTGCACGGGGACACATAAATACACATCAATGATGGCCATGTTGCTGGCCTGCACGGGGACACATAAATACACATCAATGATGGCCATGTTGCTGGCCTGCACGGGGACAAATAAATACACATCAATGATGGGTTGCTGGCCTGCACGGGGACAAATAAATACACATCAATGATGGGTTGCTGGCCTGCACGGGGACACATAAATACACATCAATGATGGCCATGTTGCTTGCCTGCACGGGGACACATAAATACACATCAATGATGGCCATGTTGCTGGCCTGCACAGGGACAAATAAATACACATCAATGATGGCCATGTTGCTGGCCTGCACGGGGACACATAAATACACATCAATGATGGCCATGTTGCTAGCCTGCACGGGGACAAATAAATACACATCAATGATGGGTTGAACAGCGCACCTCTAAACCAGCTCTTTTTACTCTGTCTTTGTGCTCTTTCTCAGCAGCTATACACCAAATGCAGACAATCGACCACCAACTGCTGATATACGACCACCAACTGCAGATATACGACCACCAACTGCAGATATATGACCACCAACTGCAGATATACGACCACCAACTGCAAATATATGACCACCACCTGCAGATATACGACCACCAACTGCAGGCATACGACCACCAACTGCAGGCATACGACCACCAACTGCAGATATACATGTATGACCACCACCTGCAGATATGCGACCACCAACTTCAAATATATGACCTCCACCTGCAGATATACAACCACCACCTGCAGATATATGACCACCACCTGCAGATATATGACCACCAACTGCAGATATACGACCCCCACCTGCAGATATATAACCACCACCTGCAGATATATAACCACCACCTGCAGATATATGACCCCCACCTGCAGATATATAACCATCACCTGCAGATATATAACCACCACCTGCAGATACATGACCTCCACCTGCAGATATACGACCACCACCTGCAGATATATGACCACCAGCTGCAGATATATGACCACCAACTGCAGATATATGACCTCCACCTGCAGATATATAACCACCAACTGCAGATATATGACCACCAACTGCAGATATATAACCACCAACTGCAGATATATGACCTCCACCTGCAGATATATAACCACCAACTGCAGATATATGACCACCAACTGCAGACATACGACCACCACCTTTGACAGCTATATTCCAGTCCCTCCTTTCAAGAACTTGTTTGTGAGTGACACACACATCACGTGACCACACAGACCCACGACGTAGACACACACACAAACAAACACGTTAACATAGAACAGCACGAGCAACAAGAAATACTTATAGTTGTCAATGAAGCTTATTTATAAAATTAATTAGTTTTCTTCATCCAGGATACAAAGACAACCTATTCAGAGAATACAGAACTTCTTTCCGTGATGATATAGTTTTAAACCGTAATCCTGTGCCTGTTGTCATTTCTTTGAAAATTTATAATTTTGAGAGAGGGAGAGAGTGAGAGGGTAGGGGAATATAGGGGGAAAGAAAGAGAGACAGACAGACAGACAATACAGAGAGAGAGAGACAGACACAGAGACACAAAGAGAGAGAGAGAGAGAGAGAGAGAGAGAGAGAGAGAGATTTCTGGAAAGTTAGTGTGTGCTTGTGTATGTTCTTACATGTACCTCACCCAGAACATTCAATTCTATAAGCCTTCTAGAAATCTTCGTTCTTCCTCTGACACCATCATGCTTCAAATACCCCGCTACAAACTCTCCTCTGCTGGCCGTCGATCTTTCTCAGTGCTTGGCCCTTCAACTTGGAACTCTTTTATTTCTCTATTATTATTATTATTATTATTATTATTATTATTATTATTATTATTATTATTATTATTATTATTATTATGTGTGTGTGGGTGGTTTTGCGTGTGTACCTGAGCCAGCGCCATGGTGGCTTCACGCTGCAGTCGTTGTTGTCGCTGAGCCAGACTCTCGTCAGACGGAGGTAGAGACATCTGGCTGGCCAGAAGGCCTGGGTCGGACTTGGGACGACATTTGGAGCTCTGTAACACACAATACAATACAATACAAGATAAGACAAGACAAGACAAGAAATATACAATTCAATACAAGAAATATACAACACAATACAATACAATAAATATACAATGCAATACAAGAAATATACAATAATACAATACAATACAATGCAATACAATGTGATACCACACTTTGGATATGGCCATGAGGTATTTTTGTGGAATCGGGGCCATTATTGACAAGCGTAGCAGAGACACGAATGGGCTCCTTCTTACCGACACAGGGTGTAAGCTTGTAGTGTCAACTAGGTTGTATAGGCCGAGGGCGGTCATCTTATAAGTCGATGTGGTCAAGGCACTACACACGGACCAGGGCTGACTGACAGAAGCAGCATGCGGGCTAACGACGGTGGCAATCACGGCAGACGGTTACGGAACAACAGACATACCACGCTGCACTATTACACACCTCTTGCGCCTGTGTGTGCATGTGCCTGTGATTATCCGTGTCTTCCCTCAGTGGTGTGGGGAGATGGGTGGGGCACAGCCAGCAGCAAGGTAGCACCGTCAGCTATATGCTACTGTCACAATATCTCTTTCACCTTACAAAGCGACTTCACGTCAAAGGACAATTGGTCATATGAAATGTGCGTGGTAGGGTGTAGTGTCGGGGAAAGCACTGTCCTAAACAGCAGCCTAAGGTTGACGAATGATGATGGAAATTGTGTCTGGTACTTACTTCTTCTTTCATTTCCTTCCTTCTCTTCCTAGTCTGCCGTTGGGGCGGATGGACCTGGACAGTGCCCCCCCCCCCCCCCCTTACCCATCTCTCATTGCAATAATCTCCTTCTCTCTCCCCTCTCCATGCCTCCCAATCAACAGGCAACAGTGTGTTGAAATAGGACTTGATAATGCCATGTACAGTCACAGGTAGTCCTTGAAGTACGGGCCAGCCAGCATCTCATATTAAATATTACGTTACCATGGCCACTAGTAACACCGACGACAGCACCACTCCCTCAACCTTCCATCATCATCTTCATCGTCTTCATCATTATAATCATCATCATCATCATTATTATCATCACAGCTACCCCATCCCCACCCCCACACTCCTCTCCCCAGTCACTGGCTATCTCCCCAGTCACTATCACCCCAGTCACTGACTATCTCCCCAGTCACTGGCTATCTTCCCAGTCACTATATCCCCAGTCACTGACTATCTCCCCAGTCACTGACTATCTCCCCAGTCACTGACTATCTCACCAGTCACTGGCTATCTCCCCAGTCACTATCTCACCAGTCACTGACTATCTCCCCAGTCACTATCTCCCCAGTCACTGACTATCTCCCCAGTCACTGACTATCTCCCCAGTCACTGACTATCTCACCAGTCACTATCTCCCAAGTCACTATCTCCCCAGTCACTGACTATCTCCCCAGTCACTGACTATCTCCCCAGTCACTGACTATCTCCCCAGTCACTATCTCCCAAGTCACTGACTATCTCCCCAGTCACTGACTATCTCCCCAGTCACTGACTATCTCACCAGTCACTATCTCCCAAGTCACTATCTCCCCAGTCACTGACTATCTCCCCAGTCACTGACTATCTCCCCAGTCACTATCTCCCCAGTCACTATCTCCCCAGTCACTGACTATCTCCCCAGTCACTGACTATCTCCCCAGTCACTGACTATCTCCCCAGTCACTATCTCCCCAGTCACTGACTATCTCCCCAGTCACTGACTATCTCCCCAGTCACTGACTATCTCACCAGTCACTGACTCCCCAATCACTGACTCCCCAGTCACTGACTATCTCCCCAGTCACTGACTATCTCCCCAGTCACTGACCATCTACCCAGTCACCGGCTATCTCCCCAGTCACTGACTATCTCCCCAGTCACTGACAATCTCCACAGTCACTGGCTATCTCCCCAGTCACTGGCTATCTCCCCAGTCACTGACCATCTACCCAGTCACCGGCTATCTCCCCAGTCACTGGCTATCTCCCCAATCACTGACAATCTCCACAGTCACTGGCTATCTCCCCAGTCACTGGCTATCTCCCCAGTCACTGGTTACCTTAGCACACTTTGAATATTCAGATTTTTTGTTGCTACATGCTATTGTTTTTAATACCTATTATGAAAGTGTACATTCAAATGTTCATTGTAAATTGTGGTGGTTGTTGTATCAATTTGTATTCTTTAGATTAACATAAGATGTACCGATAAATTGTGGATAGATGCTTGAATGCATGTTGAAAATAGAATTGCATACAAATGCATTTTAATATCAATGTGAGAGTCAATGATGCAATGACTGTAAAGACTGGTAGATTGCCTTCAGTGTTACCACTAGGTCAGTGGTCAAATTAACGTCCCCGGACACAATGCGTATAGGGGACAAGGAAGATTTGATAGTTCGTTGAATAACCACTAGGGTTGTTTCGGCAGATCTTTTATGCGGATTAGGGGTGAGTCCTCTTTCAGCCAAGTTGTGATCTTGATTTTGTGGTCCTGATTCGGCTCTTTGCAGTCCGCTGGATCCTGTAAGCAATTAATTACTAACTAACTCATTTGAGAACTCGCACCGTTGTCGCATTAAAAGATGACGTCTCTGCGTTATCTACTTGGCCTGCTATTCACACTTGGCAGCTGTGCTATTTTTAGAACCAACCTTTTAATAGGCACGTAAACTAAGGAATTTGTTGATTTATATAAAAAACCACACTTTTGAAAGAGGTGAGGTTTTGGCAGTGAGGCAACACTGACTTTGAAGGTGAAAAGTGTGTTGTTGGGGCCGTTGACATCTGACGGAGAATTGTATTAACATCATTGGGCCCTTTTGTTGAGAATGACGGTAAAGTGTATTAACATCATTGGGCCCTTTTGTTGAGAATGATGGAGAAGTGTATTAACATCATTGGGGCGTTTCAATGATACTGACGGAGAAGTGTATTGACATCATTGGGACCTTTTGTTGAGACTGAGGGAGAAGTGTATTGACATCATTGGGCTCTTTTGTTGAGACTGAGGGTGAAGTGTATTAACATCATTGTGGCCTTTTGTTGAGACTGATGGTGAAGTGTATTAACATCATTGTGGCCTTTTTTTTGAGACAGATGATGAAGTGTATTAACATCATTGTGGCCTTTTGTTGAGACAGATGATGAAGTGTATTAACATTATTGGGCCCTTTCATCTGTAAGATCTCCATCCTAGTTGTAAAAAAAAAGTCTGAATTTGAATTTGACCCACACTCCCTCCCTCTGTTCCACACACACCACTATCATCATCACCTCCACCACCACCAATAACGTCCACAGCAAGCAGAGCGGGACAGAGGATGAACATTCAGATCTGTGATTTTGTTCGTTCCCGTCTGCTGCATACACTCCAAGAGAGTTAACTGATGGACAGGGGAAATAACTGATGTCGTGTCACTGCTTATCTGCTAATGGAGAGAGAGAGAGAGAGAGAGAGAGAGAGAGAGAGAGAGAGAGAGAGAGAGAGAGAGAGAGAGAGAGAGAGAGAAAGAGAGAGAGAGAGAAAGAGAGAGAGAGAGACTAACGGTGATTGGATTGTCATGTTTCTGGCATCACACAGGAAGTTGATGATGATGATGATGATGATGATGATGATGTGTGTGTGTGTGTGTGTGTGTGTGTGTGAGTGCGCGCTGGCGTTCTTTGGACAAACTAGTGCACATCTACATACGTTCTTTGGACATACCTCCTTGTTGGGACGTCCATTTAGTGATCCGTTAGGGTTAGGGTTAGAACACTTAAAAGTACTTAAAAAGGGGGTCGAAAAACGACCCATTGTCCACACAACGTATGTGGAGTTTGAGGAAAGTCCAAATAACGGTGTCTGTGCAAGTATGTGTGTCTGTGTTTGTGTGTAAGTGTAGGTGTGTGTGTAAGTGTAGGTGTGCGTATGTGTGTTCGTGCGCGCGGTTTCGTATGTGCCTGCATGTGTGGTCAGTCGTAGAGGAAATGAAGATCAGGGATTTCTAGACAGATTCAGGCTTTTTACGTTATTTTTTTTTCCTTTTTCACAAAACCCAAACAGGTTCCATAACAAGCCAAACCACTCTTCGGAGCGATATAAATAGCGCGCCACCCCATGCCCGAAGAACATGTTCAACGCCCACTTCTACACGAAACAGTGAACAATGGGTTGTTGGGAGAACTGAATGTAACTATTGCATGGAGATACATGGGATATCGTGTTCACGCAGTGCCTGACGCCTACAGTGTAGCCCCAATGACCTCAATACACTTCTCCCTCAGTCTCAGCAAAAGGTCCTAATGATGTCAATACACTTCTCCGTCAGTCTCAGCAAAAGAGCCCAATGATGTCAATACACTTCTCCCTCAGTCTCATTGAAAGGCCCCAATGATGTTAATACACGTCACCATCATTCTCAACTAAAGGGCCCAATGATGTCAATACACTTCTCTGTCAGTCTCAGCAAAAGGTCCTAATGATGTCAATACACTTCTCCCTCAGTCTCATTGAAAGGCCCCAATGATTTTAATACACTTCACCATCATTCTCAATAAAAGGTCCCAATGATGTCAATACACTTCTCCGTCAGTGAAAGGCCACAATGATGTTAATACACTTCACCATCATTCTCAATAAAAGGTCCCAATGATGCTAATACACTTCTCCGTCAGTGAAAGGCCACAATGATGCTAATACACTTCACCATCATTCTCAATAAAAGGTCCCAATGATGCTAATACACTTCTCCGTCAGTGAAAGGCCACAATGATGTTAATACACTTCACCATCATTCTCAACAAAAGGGTCAAATGATGTCAATACACTTCTCCGTCAGATGTCAACGGTCCCAACAACACTCATTTCACCGTCAGATGTCAACGGCCAACAACACACTTTTCACCGTCAGATGTCAACGGCTAACAACACACTTTTCACCGTCAGATGTCAAGGGCCAACAACACACTTTTCACCGTCAGATGTCAAGGGCCAACAACACACTTTTCACCGTCAGATGTCAAGGGCCAACAACACACTTTTCACCGTCAGATGTCAAGGGCCAACAACACACTTTTCACCGTCAGATGTCAACGGCCAACAACACACTTTTCACCGTCAGATGTCAACGGCCAACAACACACTTTTCACAGTCAGATGTCAACGGCCAACAACACACTTTTCACAGTCAGATGTCAACGGCCCCAACAACACACATTTCACCGTCACAGTAAATGTTGCCTCACTGCCAAAACATCACCTCTGTCAAAAGTACGGTTTGTGATATAAATCGACAAATTCCTTAGTTAATAAAAAGCATCAAGGTTGGTTCTAAAAATAGCACCGCTGCCGAAGTGTGAATAGCAGGCCAACTAAATAACGCAGAGACGTCATTTTTTGCTGCGACAACAGTGCGAGTTCTCAAGTGAGTTAGTTAGTTATTCATTGCTTACATGGTCCAGCAAACAGCAAAGAGCCGAATCAGGACCACAAAATCAAGACTACAACTTGGCTGAAAGAGGCCTCACCCCTAATCCATATAAAAGATCTGCCGAAACAACCCTAGTGTTAGCACTGAAGGCACTCCACCAGCAGGTCACTTTACAATAAAGACATCCTACGCAGGGGACCATGAGGCTGTACTCTAATTTATCGAACCCCGTTTACAAAAACAAAATAGAATACAAACATTATAAAATATCAACAACACACACACACACACACACACACACACATATATATATATATATATATATATATATATATATATATATATATATATATATATATATATATATATATATATATATATATATATATATATATATATATATATATATATATATATATATATATATATATAACATGCCTACATTGCCAATTATAACACCATAGGAAGCCCCAGTGACCACCTGGCAGAAAGCGTCCAATATTCCCAAGCTGATCCCACAAACTTCACACACCAATGAGGAGTTTTGTCCCGGATGAGTTTTCAAGAAAAAAAGGTAGGTGACTGGTCTAGCGAAGAAGACGATAGTATAGTAAATTGATAGAACAGAGTAGGAATGAGAAAGAACAAAGTAGAAAGACAGCGACAGTGGGAATTTAAAGCACTAAATTTTCAGAAAGTGGGGATACTATTTATACTGAAACTCCGGCACCCCCACGGTGGCTATTTCTAAAGTAAACTGACTGTCACGCAAATATAAAACACGTTCCAAACCATGGCCTGTTAAATAACATTCTGTGCTAGTGTGAGTACCAGTTACATTGACACAGGACTGAGGTCAGGCAAGCACTGAAGGCAGGCGCAAGCACCCACAACTGCCAACCACTATTCTTACCTGTAAGACTGATGGATTGTTGCGAGGCGTGACGGAGGAAGACGAGGATGACGTAGAGCTGGACGCTGACGTCACAGTAGCATCTGATGACGTCACGGCAGAGAGATTGTGATGGCTCTGCGATGACGTGGCTGATGACGCGGTGGCAGGGGGTGATGAAGAGGTGACGTCGCCCTCGTCAGGGAGAGCGGCCTCGTTGAGGTAACAGAGCTGTAGAGAGGTGGCCGCCTGCAGTCGCGAGGACAGGGAAGGCTTCTTCAGCACACGCTCGCCGCCATAGTAGTCCTCGTCACCGCCCATCGCCAGCCGCCGCCGTATCTCCTCACGCTCCGTCTGGCGCGCCTGCCGCACATAAAAACACCCAGCACGTGAGGGGTCACACAACTAGATGGAGGATATTTGAATGTTCTACACTGCATACACTTCTACAACCCCGGCCATTATCACACAGGGGACAATTTTCAATGAAATTCAACAAATAAATAAATAAATGTAATAAAATTCGTCCAACGGAGATTGCAGCAAACACTGCAGTGGATGTTTAGACTGCGGGGCATGAGGAGAAAAGTGTTAAAGAAGCAGAGAAAGAGAGAACGTGAGATTAATGAAAAATGGTAAAATGAAAATAAAACATGATTAATAACGAACGACACACCCACCCATCGCCCACACACACACACACCCACACCCACACACACACACAAATGAGGATGAGGCTAAACGGAGAAGAAGAGAAGCAGAAGGAGGACAAAGAATTAGAGAAGTAGATGCAGAAAGATGAGGAATAAGGAGGATGGGAAGAGGAATAATAAGAAGTGAAGGAGGAGGAGGAGAAAATCCAAAATGCAGTCTAAGAAAAAGATAAAAGTGCCGTCTCAGCAGGTCCAGAATCCAGACCGCCATTACTGATCACGTGATTCAGGCACTCAGGCGGCACTATCGACCTCCCGAGGCTGGAAATAACGTCATCTCCATCAACACGCTCCGCCCCGATGGTTTCTCCTCATAAGATGACACGCTATGCATCAACGATTTCTTTCCTCCAGTAAATCCCAATGAAGCAGGCGATGCACGAGGCTAAACCACGTTAAACAACATTCTACAGCCTCTTAGTACAAAACGCGTCTGTGTCTAAATCTGCACTGAGCATGCCCAATCATCATCATGATCATCATCATCATCATCATCATCATCATCATCATCATCATCATCATCATCATCATCATCATCACAATCATTACATGATCAACATCGTCGTCATCGTCATTATCATAACCACCGCCATCCTCATCATTTATATATAATTATGCATAATTTACTCGTTCTTATAAAGCACTTTTCCAGTTCAAGATCTGCTCAAGGCGCTGGCCGATACAGGATCTAACTGGCTGCTTTAGGCGCATGGTGTGACGCCTATACTGTGCGGACCACCTCACTCCATTCCCAACAAACACCACAACACACATTCTAAATAATGTCCCACCCAAAATGGACGCAACTCCCGAATTCCAGACCCTCCCCTCCCCGCCAAACAGTCTTTTGAAATGATTTCCCTTAGGATGGGAGGAAAACATTCTAGAATTGTATGGCGTCAAACAGTAGATTACAATATAAAAAGCGCGTCACAATCAGAAGCGCCCACAGGCACACCACAGTTCTTATAATAAATAATGCACGTCAGTGACGTGACGTGTCATAAAACGTCGGAGGCCAAAACACATCACACTCGCTCCCTACAGTCCAGTCAAACAAAAACATTCACAAAAAAGAAGGAGAAGGAGGAGGAGGAGAAGAAGAAGAAGATATTGTCATTATCTGCAGGCCTATTTTGTCAGAAAACGCTGTGTTCGCTGCCGTGACCAATGTCTGTGGTTATGACAATGACGTCAGCAAAGAAAAAGGGTAATACATCATGACTGGTGATTTACCGTCATCACATAAATACGCCTTGTGTAGCGCTCTTCTCTACATTAGTCAATGACTCTCTGTATCACTACACCACAATCAACCCCCATCTGTCTCTCTGTATCACTACACCACAGTCAACCCCCATCTGTCTCTCTGTATCATTACACCACAGTCAACCCCCATCTGTCTCTCTGTATCACTACACCACAGTCAACCCCCATCTGTCTCTCTGTATCACTACACCACAGTCAACCCCCATCTGTCTCTCTGTATCACTACACCACAGTCAACCCCCATCTGTCTCTCTGTATCATTACACCACAGTCAACCCCCATCTGTCTCTCTGTATCACTACACCACAGTCAACCCCCATCTGTCTCTCTGTATCACTACACCACAGTCAACCCCCATCTGTCTCTCTGTATCACTACACCACAGTCAACCCCCATCTGTCTCTCTGTATTACTACACCACAGTCAACCCCCATCTGTCTCTCTGTATCACTACACCACAGTCAACCCCCATCTGTCTCTCTGTATCACTACACCACAGTCAACCCCCATCTGTCTCTCTGTATCACTACACCACAGTCAACCCCCATCTGTCTCTCTGTATCACTACACCACAGTCAACCCCCATCTGTCTCTCTGTATTACTACACCACAGTCAACCCCCACCTGTCTCTCTGTATCACTACACCACAGTCAACCCCCATCTGTCTCTCTGTATCACTACACCACAGTCAACCCCCATCTGTCTCTCTCTGTATCACTACACCACAGTCAACCCCCATTTGTCTCTCTGTATCACTACACCACAGTCAACCCCCATCTGTCTCTCTGTATCACTACACCACAGTCAACCTCCATCTGTCTCTCTGTATCACTACACCACAGTCAACCCCCATCTGTCTCTCTGTATCACTACACCACAGTCAACCCCCATCTGTCTCTCTGTATTACTACACCACAGTCAACCCCCATCTGTCTCTGTGTATCACTACACCACAGTCAACCTCCATCTGTCTCTCTGTATCACTACACCACAGTCAACACCCATCTGTCTCTCTGTATCACTACACCACAGTCAACCTCCATCTGTCTCTCTGTATCACTACACCACAGTCAACCTCCATCTGTCTCTCTGTATCACTACACCACAGTCAACCCCCATCTGTCTCTCTGTATCACTACACCACAGTCAACCCCCATCTGTCTCTCTGTATTACTACACCACAGTCAACCCCCATCTGTCTCTGTGTATCACTACACCACAGTCAACCTCCATCTGTCTCTCTGTATCACTACACCAGTCAACTCCCATCTGTCTCTGTGTATCACTACACCACAGTCAACCCCCATCTGTCTCTGTGTATCACTACACCAGTCAACCCCCATCTGTCTCTCTGTCAACCTGTCTGTTTGTCTTTCTCTTTTTCTCATCAACCAGTCCTGATTTGACTCGGAAGAGTCCGCTGGACCTAAAGCAATAATCATGTAATGTAATGTAATTTTCTCATCTTAAAAACTAACAAGATACAAGCTTTACATCAACGACGCGCCCACTTCCACCACCACCACCACCATCAGCATCAGCATCATCATCATCATCATCATCATCATCATCATCATCATCATCATCATCATCATCATCGCCATTAGTAACAGAGCAACATCATTACCACTGCCATCGCTATCTTTCCCTCCCGGTCATTTTCGTAACACAATCTCTGTCTCTCTCTCCATCTCCCCCTCTCTCTCACCTCCTCTCCCTCCCTCTCTCTCCCTCCCTCTCGGAAAATAAAACAGAAATACCCCATCCCAGCCTTAGCGATCTCCCCCTGACAAGAACATTTCCCTGAGGAGCGGATCTGCCTTTGATGACTCCTGTAAGCTGAAAAACGGCCTGCGTTATGGCCCTCCGCCAGCGCTCCAGGAGGAGGAGGAAGAGGAGGAGGAGGAGGAGGTGGAGGAGGAGGAGAAGAAGAAGAAGAAGAAGAAGAAGAAGAAGAAGAAGAAGAAGAAGAAGAAGAAGAAGAAGAAGAAGAAGAAGAAGAAGAAGAAGAAGGTTTAGGCTAAAGAGCTCGGTCGGCAGAAGAAGAAGAAGAAGAAGGTTTAGGCTAAAGAGCACAGTCGGCAGAAGAAGAAGAAGAAGAAGGTTTAGGCTAAAGAGCTCGGTCGGCAGAAGAAGAAGAAGAAGAAGGTTTAGGCTAAAGAGCTCGGTCGGCAGAAGAAGAAGAAGAAGAAGGTTTAGGCTAAAGAGCTCGGTCGGCAGAAGAAGAAGAAGAAGAAGGTTTAGGCTAAAGAGCTCGGTCGGCAGAAGAAGAAGAAGAAGAAGAAGAAGAAGAAGAAGAAGAAGAAGAAGAAGAAGAAGAAGAAGAAGAAGGTTTAGGCTAAAGAGCCACCCGATCCACATTGGTCGAACGCTACCAGAAGCATGCGTTATTAGTCGCCTCAACAGGCGATAAAGCATGCTCCCATGCTTCAGAGCACTGCTTTCTATATGCTTCAAGCTCTATAGTCACGGAAAAAGCGCAATTTCACTGCAGTGAACTCATGAAAATAGAAAAATGTAAGTTTCGTCTCCTCTACGGGACGAATTAGGTCAAACTGTATTAGTTTCTAGGTCAACTGTCTTTTACGAACCGTTTGACAATGTTTTTGAACCGTTTGTTGACGCCGGATAGTGTCCTCACATGGTTTCATGCAATTTAAGAATCCAACAAGGCAATTGGGTTTTTGAGACGGAAAGAGCGGAATGTTGTGGAGCAACATTCTGTATATATTTACAGTGAAATTGCGCTTTTTCCGTCACTATAGCGCTTGAAGCGTGTAGAAAGCAGTGCTATGAAGCATGAGAGCATGCTTTATCGCCTGTTGAGGCGACTAGTAAAACATGCTTCTGGCAGCCTTCGACCAATGTGTACCGGGTGAAAGAGCTCGGTCGGCAGAAAAAGAAGAAGAAGAAGAAGAAGAAGAAGAAGAAGAAGAAGAAGAAGAAGAAGAAGAAGAAGAAGAAGGTTTAGGCTAAAAAAAACCTCGGTCGGCAGCGCAAAACCACGCCACGTTCTCCTGGAAATGTAAAAGTCTGCGTCATTCCGCCCATGCCCTTTCCCCCGTCTTTCATTCCACAAATAACAAGAAGAAGTAGGAGGAGGATATGAAGATGGAGGGAGTGAACAAGGAGAACAGGGAGAAGGAAGAGGAGGCCACACCAATGAACTGAAGAGAGCAACAACTTTCAGAAGGAGAACGACTTCCGTAAAGTAATAGTCCCCTCCCACCCCCCACCCCACATCATGAAATGTCTGGTGCCTGGCCTTAACGCAAGCATATCAAATTCATTTGCTCGTCGCCACGTGTTCTGCAACTCCCCCCTCCCCTCCCCTCCCCAACAACCCCCCCCCAATTCATCCCCCACCCCCTTTTATTATTTTTTTTTTACATCCACTCTTTGCCAGCGTAAAGCAGCACACAGCGTAACCTCCCCTAACACGCTGTAACAACAAAGCGTAACAACAGGTAACAAACAGGAACTAACAGTTTGAAACACTTCGACCTGCCCACAGCCAGCCAAATATGCAGCACGGACGACGTGTTCCAGATACGATGTAAGTTGGACATCTATCTGCCACAACACTGTCTGCTGCTGTGGTCGCTGCCGCTGCTAAGGATGATGATGGTGGTTTGGATCACTAGATAATGTTAGTTAGTTAGCTTGTTAGTCATTGTTTGTAGTTAGATGGTGTAGAGGTAGTGAATGCGATGAGGACGTCTGATGAGGACGTGGTGTTAGTGTTGCTGTTGAAGGCTACAACGACGAAAACGAAAAAAAAAAATCCCTAAGACGACGATGATGATGACGTGCAGGTTTCGCTGCAGTTCAGTAAAGGCAGAGTGAACAGAACTTTGGTTTTGAACGCAATCAGCATCAACTGTTTAAATGGAGTGCGATACAAGATTACATCATCATCAGCAGCAACAGCAGCAGCTACAGCATCTGCATCCGCACAGAAAACTCAATCTTGCACGAAGTTCCAGGTCCATACGTTATGAAGAATGATTGCAGCTGCTGCATGCTCCGTGTTGATGTTGCTGTTCATATTAATGACGTTGCTGTTGCTGTGTGCAAAGATTGCCAGTTGGGACAGTCGATGCAAAAAAAAGCAAGCAACTGCGCGCTGCATTAATTGAAAAGGACAACGGCACTACAATGAAATGTGTTCGCTTTTTCGCTATTGTTCCCATCTCCAAACACAATTGCCACTCCCCCTCCCCACTCCCACCACTCTTAAACTCTCCTTCATCACCATCTCTTCCTGACCCCCATATTCACTTTGTCTTTTCTTTCTGTCTGTCTGTCTGGCTGGCTGGCTGTCTGGGCACGTAAACAAACGCATTTTTGGATTTATATCAAAACCGTGCTTTTAAAAAGTTAGTTTTGTGGCTTAATATTTGGTATTTTTAGTGGAGCAACATTCTATGTGGATTGGAAAACGATCTGTGACATAGGACTGTGTGACAATGGACTGTGTGACATTGGACTGTGTGACATGTGTGACATTGGACTGTGTGATTTGGGGGTCCTGATGACGGTTCTAACTATCAGACGTCAAAGGTTTCCTACTGGACTGTTCACAGTTTTGGCATCCATTTAGTTTTAGTCATCAGTGGTCTGAACCTTTTTCATACACACAATACTCCACTCTACCCCCACTTCCCTCGAAGTCCACAGCACCAACGACGTTGGCCAAACCTGTGCCTCAAAGTCCACAGCACCAACGACGTTGGCCAAACCTGTGCCTCGGTGATTGGGACTAAAGAATTCTGACCTAAATGAAACACGAAATAACTCCTTCGGATGAGAGTATAAACCGAGGTCTAGTCGCACGTATTCCACAACACGGACTTTAACAATCCTGACGCTCATGTCCTAGAGCCGTAGCCGGACGACTACAGGCTACATACAGTACATACATCCACCAAGCACTACATACATACATCCACCAAGCACTACACACATACATCCACCAAGCACTACACACATACATCCACCAAGCACTACACACATACATCCACCAAGCACTACACACATACATCCACCAAGCACTACACACATACATCCACCAAGCACTACACACATACACCCACCAAATACTACACACATACACACACCAAGCACTACACACACCAAGCACTACACACATACACCCACCAAGCACTACACACATACACCCACCAAGCACTACACACATACACACACCAAGCACTACACACATACACCCATCAACCATTAGCTCCCTTTTTTACCCCACCCTCGCTCACCCAGGATTGTGCTCAGTTGTCAGGGCGTCAAGCGATGCGCTCAAAGGCTGCAAGTGGGCGTCTCAGGTAACATGAGTTAGATTCTGTATCGGCCAGCGCCTTGAGCAGCTCTTGAGATGAAAAAGCGTCAGGACAGTGACGTAAGATGAGAACTACTGACCTTCACGAAGTTCATACGATAGGTTAAGCAGGTCGGAATTGGGAGATGGTGATTAACGTGATGGACTGGGGACAGGGCTAGCTGTAGTTCACGAATACAAAATATTATTTACCAAGAAATATTTCGCAAAACTTTCCCCATTTTTCTTTTCAGCACAACCATTCCCTGTGACCCGATGTGACAGCTATCCGCAGAGGGAACCAAACCTTGTTCATTGTAACCACGGTGTAAATGGCCGAACACGACTCTTTCTCCTGATGGTACCGACGAGTCGTGATAAACAAAGAGATTTTCTAGAAGAGATTTTCTAGGTAGGCAAAGAAGAATGATTTCTAGGGTCAGGGAGGAGGGGACGAGGAGAAACACAAAGATAAACATAAAGAGTAAACCTTAAAGAAAGAGCAGGAGAAAAAGAAAAAAAAAAGAAGACGGTGGTAAAAAAAAATGGACGTGGACGTGGAGTGTTGTTAACAGCATCAAACGCGACATTTCCAAACTGCTTGCACATGGAGACATCATCCTATCGTTAGGTGCGAGAAATCTGGATACAATTGCCTATGTTGGCAAAACACAGTGACGACATGAACACTAGATGGGGAGAAGCCAAAGCAAGCAAAGAAGGAATGAAAAGTGGAGGTGAATAATGAATAAAGATTGTTACCAAACACCACAAGTTATAACTCCAACCTCCCTCTCTCTCTAGCAAGTAAAACAATACCTTGAAAAGACTGTGATAAGCGGCTTGATGAAAGTGGATACAATCTGGCCTTAGGAGAACACTTCCAGGCTAAGATGTTGACAGGTCAAAGGTTTATAAGCGAATCAATCTCTCTCTAGATACAATGCCTTGAGTGGGGGATGACGTCAGAGGGGGGTGAGCCAGCTTGGTCATAGGACTATCACTGTTATGACATTGACTATCCCTGCTATCACAATGATTATCGCTACTATCACAATGCCTAGGACTATCAGTGCTATCACAATGCCTAGGACTATCAGTGCTATCACAATGACTATCACTGCTATCACAATGCCTAGGACTATCACTGCTATCACAATGATTATTGCTACTATCACAATGCCTAGGACTATCAGTGCTATCACAATGCCTAGGACTATCAGTGCTATCACAATGCCTAGGACTATCAGTGCTATCACAATGACTATCACTGCTATCACAATGCCTAGGACTATCAGTGCTATCACAATGACTATCACTACTATCACAATGCCTAGGACTATCAGTGCTATCACAATGACTATCACTGCTATCACAATGCCTAGGACTATCACTGCTATCACAATGATTATCGCTACTATCACAATGCCTAGGACTATCAGTGCTATCACAATGCCTAGGACTATCAGTGCTATCACAATGATTATCGCTACTATCACAATGCCTAGGACTATCAGTGCTATCACAATGATTATCGCTACTATCACAATGCCTAGGACTATCAGTGCTATCACAATGCCTAGGACTATCAGTGCTATCACAATGACTATCACTGCTATCACAATGCCTAGGACTATCACTGCTATCACAATGATTATCGCTACTATCACAATGCCTAGGACTATCAGTGCTATCACAATGCCTAGGACTATCAGTGCTATCACAATGCCTAGGACTAGCACTGCTATCACAATGACTATCACTGCTATCACAATGCCTAGGACTATCAGTGCTATCACAATGACTATCGCTACTATCACAATGCCTAGGACTATCACTGTTATCACAATGACTATCTGCTATCACAATGCCTAGGACTAGCACTGCTATCACAATGCCTAGGACTATCAGTGCTATCACAATGCCTAGGACTATCAGTGCTATCACAATGCCTAGGACTATCAGTGCTATCACAATGCCTAGGACTAGCACTGCTATCACAATGACTATCACTGCTATCACAATGCCTAGGACTATCACTGCTATCACAATGATTATCGCTACTATCACAATGCCTAGGACTATCAGTGCTATCACAATGCCTAGGACTATCAGTGCTATCACAATGCCTAGGACTAGCACTGCTATCACAATGACTATCACTGCTATCACAATGCCTAGGACTATCAGTGCTATCACAATGACTATCGCTACTATCACAATGCCTAGGACTATCACTGTTATCACAATGACTATCTGCTATCACAATGCCTAGGACTAGCACTGCTATCACAATGCCTAGGACTATCACTGCTATCACAATGCCTAGGTGTTACTTGAAACGCGCACGATAGTTCGTGTGTGACGCGCACGATAGATCTGATCGTTATATTTTGCAAAGCATGCAATAATAGAGTGTATTTACCTTTGATTTGATTTTGCGTTGTTGTTAGAAGAAGCTTTGTATAACGTTGATAATTTTAGTTGGTCGATATTATTTGAGAATTTTATAGAGTTGGTTGTTTACTATCGATCGAAGCGTATGAATAATTCTAGTGGTAACTAGAGACGCTTCCATCCTAAATATGGTTGTATGACGTGAGACAGTAATGACGAAATTTGTTCTAATTGGTTATAATTGTGTCTTGCCCGAATGTTATTCCTTTCTCTGGAGTTAGAGAGACTATTTAAGTGCCGCACTGTTTCAAAATTGTTGATTGATTGATTGTTGCTTTAGGTCCAGCGGACTCTTCCGAGCCAAATCAGGACCGGACAACCCCCAATCCGCATAAAAGATCTGCCGAAACAACCCTAGTGGTAAAATTGAATGCCCTCCACCGGCCAGTCACTTTACAATAAAGACATCCCACGCAGGGGACGGCTGAGGCTTTACCCCAACTACTCAAACCCCTGGTTACAAAAACAAAATAGAATATAAACATCATTATAAATCATCAACAAAACACATACATAAATGCCTATAGTGCTAAATAATACAATCATAGGAAGCCCTAGTGACCACCCGGCAGAAAGCGTCCAACACTCCCAAGCTGATCCAACAGACCTCATACACAAACAAGGAGTCTTGTCCAGGAAGAGTTTTCAAGAAAAAAGGTAGGTCACTGATCCAGCGAAGAAGAAGATAGTATAGCAGAGTGATAGGACAGAGCAGGAATAGGAAAGAGCAAATGAGGAAGACAGCGACAGTGGGAATTTAAAGCACTAAATTTCCACAAAGTGGGGATACTATTTATACTGAAAACCCCCGGCACTCCAACGGGGGTACTGTTGCCGCAGTGAATCTGTCTTGCCTACAAAGGAAAGACAGGTTTTCAACTGGGGCTTTCACTTTTCCCTTTATAGGTTTGAACAATCTACAGTGGCAAGATTGCTCATGACCCCAAGGGGTACTGTTTTAAAAGAGGGGTTGCGTTGAAAGTAGAGGATTGTAAAGTGAAAAGGAAAGAGTTGAGAGTGGGAAAAGCGATTGTATGCAGTTGTTGATGTTCGCTGAATAAAGTTGGAAAACTACATACGACGACTCCTGCCTTGTCGCTGATTGAACGGGTTGCGTGGATAAACGAATCCGAGTTACACTTATCAGGAGGATTCAAGCATTGGGGCTGAATCAACTACTGATAAAAACCAACACAGAGTGTAACACTAGGACTATCAGTGCTATCACAATGCCTAGGACTATCACTGCTATCACAATGCCTAGGACTATCACTGCTATCACAATGACTATCGCTACTATTACAATGCCTAGGACTATCGCTGCTATGCCTATGACTAGTTCAACGCGGTGTCAACAGTAGCTATTTGTGATTGACACCCCACAGACTTCGTCCAGCCGGCCTCACTCAATGATCCAGTCTGTCTTTCCTTCCACATATTGTCCCTTGCGCTCTCAAACAGCACGCTCCACAAACGGCACAGATCCCCGATTGGTAAAGCCAACAAACGGCACAAATCTTTGATTGGTAAAGTCCACAAACGGCAAAAATCCTTGATGAGTAAGTCAACAAACAGCACAGATCCCTGATGGCTAAGGCCAACAAACGGCACAGACATGGGAGAGAACTTGAAAGGGGAGGTAAATGAAACAAAGGGATCCACGTGGAACACGGTTTCCAAAACTGCTGACTCGGCAACGTTATGTCTAGCTTTTGTCGCCAGTCATGTAGACATCGATACTGTGATTCAGTTTGCTGAAAAGTATCTGCTTGTGGTTGTTCACCATCAAAACCCACCTAGCTCTCTGTCGGTGCGTCTCTCTGTCTGTCTGTCTCTCAATTCAATTCTGGAAATGCTTCTTTCATTCTGTGGTCTTTGTGCCATGTAGAACAACATTTATTATATTTTTTAAAAGCAAAAAGAATAAAAAGCATGTAGACAGCAGTTGGATAGGGATCCGGTGTAAAGTCCACCCATTTTGTGGAGCTGTTTGAATCCTCATTGTTGGTGGCTAGAGAAATTACATTACATTACATTACATGGTTATTGCTTTAGGTCCAGCGGACTCTTCCGAGCCAAATCAGGACCATGGCTAGAGAAATACACATCTTAGCATTAATACTATTCAACACAGTAAACATTACCATCATGTGGAGGAGCAGGAGGACGAGGAAGAGGAAGACAATGAGAAGAAGAAGAAGGAGAAGAAGAAGAAGAAGAAGAAGAAGAAGAAGAAGAAGAAGAAGAAGAAGAAGAAGAAGAAGAAGAAGAAGAAGTGAGTCCTGTATGATTTCATTGAAGACAAAACGCCTCGGCCCTGGTTTGCAATTTGCATTGACTTGGGTAGGTGGGGAGAGCGCTGTATGTAGCACACGCGTGGGACGAAACAGAGCACAGCATAGCATGGCATGAAAGATGACTCTTCCTCGCCTCACCGTCAACTTCATTGACTCTCTCCCTTCTCGCTTTTCAAATCATCGATTACTTCCTTTCTGGTTTTGGTCTACAGAACGGGAGCGACGACTGCGTCGTCTGCCAGCCGCCATCAATTGTGAATTACCTCCTCTCCCCGCTGTCAGACGATCCCGCAGATCGAACTACACTGCAAGTTGCCCTGTGACGTCATTTTTCTTCCGTTAAAAAAAAAAAAATCCTACCAGAATGAAATTAAAAATGAAAGGGAGAAGAAGTATACTTGAGGACAGTAAGACCGGATTTCACAATGAGAGAAACCAATGTTTTAATGGTGTGTGAACAGAGAAATAAAAGTAGAGAGCAATAATGTAGTGTGGAGACGGTAACCAGCTCATCCCTTTCATCAGACAACAAGGAAGGCGTGGGCAGGACGCAACACTGGAAGCCTGCATGCAACTCACAACAGCTACACTTCATGGTCCATCATTCCATTTCTATGTAACTTCATAGCACCAACAGCGTCGCTCATACAATGATAATAATAACGATAACTGGATGCTGTATACGCGCTTTTCCGCAATTCGCCAATCATGCTCAAAGCGCGGTGATCTGTAGCAAACCTACACGCTCACATGTTTCACCCATTCCCTCACGCACACCACACACACACATCTATCACTCCAACGTGTGGTGTAAAGGCAGGGAGATCGCTATTAGAAGACAGAAAGAAAAGGGATTTTTATTTTTGGAATTGTTATATTGACTGCATCCAAAACTATTATTGAAGGGAGGGAGGAAACCGGAGTGCCCGGAGAATATCCTCGGTGACCTCAATAGCCTCGTACCTAAGTCACATACGTTCGCCCCTTGCGGGAATCTTGCGCGACCTTCGGAATAGGAAACCGGCGACTAATCCACTGCGCCACGAGGCCACAATGTAATACAATACAATACAATACAATATAATACAATACAATACAACACGCCTTTATTACATCACAGTACTTGATTGAGAAAACCACCCATTAAACCAATGTGCCCTCTTTGGTCCTACCTTTTAATTATAACTATAGTAGTGTACTATGTGAACTTAACATCTGATGGCCCCTCTCTCTTTTCTTTTCAAGCGCAATGAGCATGAGCTATATCCGTGGATACCTGCGCTATACAAGACTGTATCATCATCATCATGATCTCATCATATCATCATCATCATCATCATCATCATCATCATTGTCATGAACTGGCTAGTTTTAACTCTGCTCATTGACTATTCAGCCTTGTGTAGTTTTTGTAACAGTAGAAAGTCAGTATATAACACAGCAGCAATAAAAGTACACACCGCGAGCCCGACCCACGCTGCGTAGTTAATCAGCACTGTGTGCGAGAGTCGTAAATATTTTACCCAATGAGAGCTTAGGCAAAGCGGTTCGAGCCAGTTTGACTGGGTCCGAGCCTAACACAGCTTTGGTCAGTTGGGAGGAATACACCGAAGTGTTAACAGCTAGAAAGCTGGCAGAGAAATCTCTCCACACTTAGACCAGGAAGCAGGACTTAGAATCTTAGAATTCTATCAAGTCACAACGGGCCTGAACTTGTCAAACAGGTAAATGAACACCCTTCTGTTTCATCGTGATATATTTATATTATTGTTGAAATTATGTTTGTGGAATTTGCTATGCATAAATGTGAATTGTTAATCCGAATTTGCGTGACCATGTGGACGAGCCTAACACGTGGCGAAACACGACCGGTTGCGCCGCCATGTTGTATGCTGCACGGAACCACTGTTGTTTAACTTATATGTATGTTTGCAGACCAGTGGCTGTACCACTGAATGGTTATAATATTATTAATTCTGTATGTGTATAGTTAGACACGATTGATATTTATGTATGTATAGGAATTTAGAGTTGAGATTCCAGTGGACCCCGGAAGTAGCAGAATGTTCGTCGCTTATGTATAGAGATGTGGAGCTATCACTGAGGGCTACTTGGCTTTCAGTGAGACGCTCTGCACAAACCGATTATTCAGGGTTGTGCAGAATTTCGTCTCTTATATTACAGACGAGCAGGCGAGCTATCCCGAGCTATCCTGTGAACCCCACTCCACAGAAACAAGTTGGCGGAGTATCCTCTACCGCACAAGACGGAAAGAGCTACCCGGAAAAACACCCTGTCAGACCCCACAGCGTGGCAAGGGAACCCAACTACACAACGACAAAGGTGTACCAGAAGCTACCTCACAGAAGGACTTCGAACGCACCACCCGCCAGTTAAGTGTATTCTCCCAAGTGCACTTAAACTGATCGCAACAGGACCACAGTAGTCCAACTCTTCAGAAACTGTAAAACGGACTACAGTAGTCCAAATCTACATGAAATATAATAGCAAGTGCCCGAGGAAGATATAACAGCTGCCTAGACTATCAGCGATCGAACTATTTGCATTGAAAGAGACTTTTTAAGTTAGATTAGTACTTAGAGAATCTTGTATAGAGTAGAAGAAATAAATGTGTGATTTTAACTGTTATCAACTTCAAGTGGCTGGACTACATATGATTCATAGCCGTGTGAAAGCTAGTGTGACAGTAATCTTTTACCATTTTTCTATCTATTTCTGTACCCCAACCTTAACACAGAACGAGCTAAACAAATAAATTTATTAAAGTAATTCATAGGGTGACTTACTAGCAGTTCCCACCGAATAAACGTGAGGGTCCATAATTCCATTGTGCAGAGCCCATAAACCCCACGTGACACTTTAATTGGCGAGCCTAGCTAGGATCTGTGTAATAGGAATTGGGTATAACCGGATCTAAGTACAATAAAATTAGATAACAGTAGAAGTAGAATAACTTAGAATAGTGTAAGGGTATAACACTGATCAGTTTGGGTGCACTATTCCTTAGTTAAAACCTTTTTTGCTTCAATTATTTTTGTGCCTGTATGTTGCATTGTTCTTTTGCAGGTTTTGCTTAAATAACTGTTGTATGCCATTTGACTCTTGTTTTATTCTATTATTGATTACGAATTTGATTGTCTTTGCATTGTTGTTATTGACTTGCAATATTGCTAGTGTTTTGGTATTCCACTTGATTCAGAGGTTGTTCATAGACACGTTTGACAATGTCGGACCCAGTGGCCTTGAGATTGCGTTTCAAGGAACTAGGAGAAGCTTTACACTTAGCAGGGGGAGACCTAATTGCGTATATCAATGCAGAGGTAGAGAAACAGGAGGCTAAGGCAGAGAGAGCAGCAGAGAGAGAGGCGAAGAAACTCGAAGCGGCAGAGAGAGCCGCAGAGAGAGAACAGAAAAAAGCAGAACTAGAAGCAGAGCAAAAGAAAGCAGAGTTAGAAGCAGCAAGAGAACAGAAGAAATTAGAATTAGAAGGAGAACAGAAGAAGGCAGCATTAGCAGCAGAGAGAGAAGCAGAAGTTAGGAAATGGGAGTATGAGAGGGCAGAAAAAGAAAAAGAGAGGGAAGAAAAGGAAAAAGAAAGACAGCATGAGTTAGAGCTAAGAAGTTTGGGATCAGGAGCTTCAAGTTCTTCCTCAACCCCTTCCCACTCAGATCAGCTAGAGGTAGCATCCAACCCTGTACAAGGAATGTCATTTCCACTGGGAACATTCAATGAGAGAGAGGAAGGTCTAGATCTCTATCTGACTAGGTTTGAGCGTCTAGCAACAGAGTACAAACTAGATCCCACTCATTGGTCTTTTAAGCTTAGTCAAGGGCTTAGAGGAAAGGCTTATGACATCTACAGTAAGCTACCGACTGACAGAGTGACTGACTATCACAAAGTAAAAGAGGCACTCCTAACGGGATTCGAACTGACAGGAGAATGCTACCGGCAAAAGTTCCGCACCAACCGGAGAGTGAAAGGAGAGAGCTATGCGCAGTTCGCGGATCGGTTGTCCACAATGCTGGATAAGTGGATTAGCCAGTCAGCCACGGCAAAGACGTATGATGGACTGACAGAACTGTTAGTATGGGAACAGCTACGGGAAACCATGACCCCCGAGCTGAGAACATTCTCAGTAGAGCAGGGCGCGGAAAGACTGGAAGATCTGGTCAAGGTCGCAGATAGGTACGTGGCCGCCCACGGAGAAGCCAAGAGCTTCAGGCGAGACCTAAAGCCTAACGGGAAAGAGGCACAGAAACGAAGCCCTAACCGGGAAGAGCGCACCGCGAATAAGCCGAATAACCCCAGACCGGGGCAAAATAAAGGACCCAACACGGAATTCGGGAAAAGAGGTCCCGCAGAACAGAGACGGTATTGCTCGTTCTGCAACAGAAACAATCACTCCACCGCAGAATGTTTCAAGTTGGCCGCACAACGTAGGGAAGAGCGCGAAAGCCGGCCAGCGCACAGAGTTCTAACTCAAAGTAGCGGTAACAAGCCACACACGATCGGAGATCACCCATCGGTGACAGACACGGTCAAGGTCAACGGAAAAGAAGCGAACTGTCTGTATGACACAGGTCTATCATACGACGCGATAGTTAGCGAATCTCTTGTATCGCGCGCGGACTTGACAGACAAGACAGTCGACTTACAAGGAGCAGACTTGACGAAACCGACGACTACTTGCCCAATAGCTTGGATAGAAGTTTTTTTTTTTTTTTCTTTTGGGGAGAGCACGCTCATCCTTCTTTTCATTAAACCACACAATGCACAGTAAATCCACATATCTTAGGCATAGTAACGACAACCAAAGAACTTAATATTTTCCACAAAGTAGTTTGTCCACATTCATAGTACAGTCATTGTATAGTTAACACAGAAAGTACCATCAACAATGGTGGTCTCTTTTTAGTTTTTTTTATAATATAGTATGCATATATACACTTGTACACGCATGCACGCGTACACACACATACACACACACACACACAAAGAGACAGATGCTAAGTAGAAGAAAATCGAAAAGGGTTAAGCGAATGAGACAGGGTATAAGAAAGGGGAAGGGGTGGGTTGGGTTGGCAAATTCTATTACAATTTCCGGTATCTTGCATTAAAAATACTAATATTAATGATAATATTAAAAAGGATTTACAGATATGGAGCATATTGTTGCCAGTCGTCAATCCAGCGACCACCATTAACATTAGCATAATATTTATCAACAACATACGAATCTTTTACAATACTCTTCAATACATTGATGTATGGCTTTGTGCCCTTAAGTTTACAAACGAAAATGTGGTACTTGGCAAGGAGCAAAATCAGATCAAATATTCTATCAGTGTACAAATGATCCTTACAGCCGAAGATGACCAATTCCAAGTCGAATCGTACATTACTACAATGCTGAAACTTTGACTGCAGCCACACTTGTACATCAAACCAAAAATCTCTTATTATGTTACATTCCCAAAAAAGATGTGACAGGGTTTCTTCAGCACTGTTACAAAAACAACACACTGGACAATCAACTAGCTTACGCATATATAAAAATCTTCCTGTCGGCAGAATCCTGTAAAGGATTTTATACTGAAACCAACGTAGTGTGGTATCATTTGTTGTCTTTTTAAGTTTATAAAACAATTTCTTGACATTTATCTCAGTATCAAAAAATCTGCTCCATTTATCAATACTTTTTGGTATTTCAGTGTTACTAATAATACAAGAATAAACAGACTTCACACCCTTTACACAAGTGTTCCACCACACTGGCTTAGACGTTACAACATTTTCTAAGTCTGTAAAATTCATCTTACGCTGGTATTCTTTCACTGCATGAACCACACCTTGATACAGTAAAAAGTTACACTCACTATTGTATTTTGTGATAAATTCTTCGTGTGTCATAAATCTATTTAACAATAAGAGATGACCGACTTGTGTCACTCCTGCAACAAGCCAATTTTGTAGAAACACTGTTTTACTTTCTCTACGAATGTTTATGTTAAAAAACAATGGTTCATTAACAAAATCCCTTTCTGTGACAGGAGCACATTTTATCACAACATTTTTACAATGTTTGAAAACATCCCCCCAGAAAGGATTTTTTATATGTTGTATCGCAACTTCAAAAAAATTACTACCAAAATGAAGACAATGTTTCAACAATGGACATTGCATAAGCAAAATGTGACTTATTTTCCCCTCCGAGAGCAAAATTCTTTTAAGCCAAGAAACTTTTAGGGCACACAGGAAAGCTCTTACATCTGTCATTTTCAAACCACCACTCTCGTACGCTTGACTCGCAATTTTCCTTTTTATTTTATCTGTTTTACCGTTCCACAGAAAAGAATATAACAGCTTTGCTAGTTCACTTAAAAAACTTTCGCTTGGGTCTGGAATATTAGTAAATAAATATGTTAATTTTGAGAGTATTTGACTTTTTATGACAGCAATCTTACCAAACGGAGTTAAATTTCTTTTTGACCATATCGCAATAATTCTTTCAATTTCTGTTAACTTGTTTTCAAAATTTAATCTTACAATATTTTTTATATTAACTGAAAAAACAATCCCTAATACCTTAAACACAAGAGGATTCCAGACAAAATTAATTTCAGTCATGTATCTCGCGTTTGAGTTTTTAGCCGAGCCTATCCACACAACAGCGGACTTATCATAGTTTATATTAAGACCAGAGATACGAGCAAACGTTTTCAGAGTGTCAACACAAGCCTGGAAGGACTCTCTAGTGCCATCTAAGAAGAAAGTTGTGTCGTCTGCAAATTGAGAAATAACGGTTTCCTTTTCTCCTATCTTTATTCCTTTAACGTCCTTATTCTGAAGAATCATTTGAGCTAATACCTCTGCACAAATAAGGTATAAATAACAAGATAAGGGATCTCCCTGACGTGTTCCCCGACTTACATTAAACCACTGAGACAGCTGCCCGTTCACTGAAACACACGACTTGATGTTAGCATAAAACGCCCGCACCCACTTTTGTATGTCTAGACCAAAATTAAACGCTTTAAGGCAGTTATCTAGGAACGACCACGAGATAGAATCAAATGCTTTTTCAAAGTCAATCATAAGGAGCAATCCCGCTCTACTATCCCTCTCCAAGAACAACATGGTATCATACAGTAATCTAATATTTTCCCCAATGTACCTCCCTTTAAGAAATCCTGTTTGGTTTTCATTGATTATGTCAGGAAGCACTGGTTTAAGCCTATTCGCTATACACGCAGATGCTATCTTATAAACCGTATTCAACAAAGTTATAGGCCTCCAGTTTTTTAAAAATCTTTTATCTCTTCCCTCTTTTGGAATACAAGTTATTACCCCCTCCCTTTGCGTTATTGACATTTCTCCTTTTTCAAAGCCCCTATTTACAGACCTAACTAGTAGCTTACCTAAATCAACAAAGAAAAACTTAAAGAACTCTGCAGTGTAACCATCCGACCCTGGACTCTTGTCGTTCTTCATATTCTTTAAAGTGTACAAGGCCTCATCACGAGTAATGCGTCCTTCAATGCTATTCTTCTTCTCTTCCGTAAGCTTGGGGAGATTAAGGTCATCGATAGTATGATCACTAGCATCATCTGCTCTAGCAGTGTACAAACATTCATAAAAATCCTTTGTTTCTTTCACTAACTCCTCCCCATCATAAACAATACTACCGTCCTCTTTCTGTAAAAATGCCATAGATTTCTGTACATAATTCCTTTTTTCTAAATTACAAAAGTATTTACTATTCCGTTCTCCTTCATATCTCCACTTCATACGCGAACGTATAATCATACCGTCTATTTTCTTTTTACGCAGTGTGTACAAGGACTGTCTTTTTTCTTCCAGGATGTGTATGTTTGTGTCAGAAAGATTAGCCTCTAAATCTTTTATTTCGTCCAAAAGTTCTGCCTCTACTCGAGACTCTTCTTTTTTCTTACGAACCGAGTATGAGATACATTTACCACGCAACTCAAGTAAAATCATTTCGAAAAATAACTGATCGTCGATCATAAAGATTATGTCGTCGTCGTCAATAAGATGTATATTGTCTCGGTCATAAACAAGAACGGCATATTGTTTCTTAAGTTCCAAAATAGTGGACTTCACAAGATCTACAAAAGTTTTATCACGCAAAAGAGAATTATTGAATTTCCAGTATGCCCTGGCTTTACCTGAAATCTCCGTTTTTAACCCAAAATAAACTATTGAGTGATCTGATAAATATCCTGGAGCAATATCACTACTGCCAACACAAGGTCCAAGGTCGGAGCTCACTAAAAACCAATCAATTCTACTACGTTGCACGCTGCTATTAAATCTCTTCCAAGAATACTTTCTTTTATCCGGATTAAGTACTCTAAAAATATCAATTAAATCATAATCCTGCATACAATTTTTGACCACCTGTCTACTTCTTGGCCTATAGATCCTAGTGGGCTGGTTAGTGTCCAGTGAGGGGTCAAGCGCAAGGTTCCAGTCGCCTCCAACAACCATAGTGCTGTTATCCATCAAAGCAATCTCCAAGAACAAATTAGTGAAAAATGCCGGATTATCTCCGCTACTTGGCGCATACACATTAGCGACAGTCATACGCTTATTCAAAAATTCAATGTCCAGTAGTATATATCTACCTTCATTGTCTTTCTTAACAGCATGAAGTTTATATTGAAAGTTATTTTTAAACATGATAGCAACGCCTCGACTATCGCTACTGTTGCCTGCAACCACGCACTCAAACCCCCACTGGGACCTTATAAAATTCTCTTGGTCAGTTTTCCAATGTGTTTCCTGGAGAAAAACAATATTGCAAGCCTGATTCCTTAAAAAGTCGAACACGTCCTTACGTTTTCGAAAGTCTCCAAGACCATTAACGTTCAAAGTTACAATTCTGAGTTCTTCGTTTCTAGCCATTACGTGTGTTCAAAATATATCGATGATATCAAAAGAAACATTCCGATAATGGTATTTATACATAAACTTGAACAATGTTCATACCGACTAAGGAAAGAAAAGAAAAAAAAAAATCCAGGCATTGTGTGCGTTTTTCCTCCCATCAAACTCTCAGTTGTATACATATATGAGAATACATAATATCAATACAGTAAATAGTACAGGAGGCAACGTAGCGTATATGTTCCATCATTGACAGGCATTTATAAACAACAAAGCAACACATGCTTTAAAACAAATCAGGTATAAATAGACACACATAATTGGCTTCGCCATTCGTACATGGTTTTCTAAATCTGTAATATCGCCAACCCCGGGGAAGGAGTGGGAAGGAGGGGACGGGAGGGGGGAGGGAGGGAGAGAGAGAAAGAGAGAGAGAGAATTACAAAAACGGAAAATATCTACAGTCATGGATATCGTGAACGGCCGCACTCACTGCAGGCCCAAGCATAACAAAACTAGACTTATAAGTAACGAACAAAGTTTACAACATCAGTCCTGTAAAATCGTCTATCGACAGTGAAACTGAAATGTATCAAATAAGTATTCTAAGTCCATGCACCGCCATCTTCCCCCCTTTTGCCTAATTTTTCCCAATTGAACAATAACAGTGCATGTTACGTACACCAAAAGCGGCATTTCTTCAAGCTAACCCCGTACTCGCTTTGCATTTCTACACAAGTCTAACGGTACAATGTAGGCTCACCTCCCCTCAGCAGCTTGGATAGAAGTAGAGAGTAGGTACGTCACAGGACGAATCCAAGCAGCTGTTTTACAGAAACCCCTGTATGATCTAGTGCTAGGTTGTAGGTATGTGTTCTTAGGCACGCCCCCTAAAACTGTAGAGATAGCTGCAGTGCAAACCAGGGCCCAAGCTAAAACCCAACCACCCCAGCCCGAGTTCGCTCCGAATCCAGGACTCGAAGAGATCAAAACAGCACAGAAAGAAGACGCCTCGATAGCGAAGTGCTTCCAGAAGCTACCCAAGGCGCACACACCCCCGCACAAGGGAGACTTCTACATGGAAGAGGGAATTCTTCATCGACAAGGAGATGGAGATCACACCCAACTAGTACTGCCAGCCACCCTTCGAGCCCAAGTACTAGAACTAGGCCACAGCATGCCACTCAGCGGACACATGGGAATTGGAGCCACAGTGCAGAGAATCAGCGCACACTACTATTGGCCAGGAATCACGGAGGATGTCAAGCGCTACGTGAAATCTTGCCACCAATGTCAACGATATTCCCCGCGACATCACACCGTACCCGTTACCTTAGGACCATCGGTAGTAGTCGGCGTGCCATTCCAGCAAGTCTCAGTAGACATAGTAGGACCACTGCCCATGACCAAGAAGAGGAACAGATTTCTACTCACACTCGTCGACGCATGTACGATGTGGTGCGAAGCAGTCCCGTTGCCAGCGATTGACACCAAGAAGATTGCAGATGCACTCATCGCCATCTTTACCAGAGTCGGATTCCCGGACAGCATTAGAACGGACAACGGATCTCAGTTCACCGGCCGCCTGATGCAAGACGTGTTCGAGTTGATACAAGTTCATCACATTCGCACACCACCATACCACCCAGCCAGCAACGGACAAGTAGAAAGACTGAATGGAACCCTTCTCACCATCCTCAGGAAAGTCGCCGACGACAATCCAGAAGCGTGGGACACCTACGTGAATGCGGCACTGTTCGCATACCGAGAAACGCCCCATGCAGCCACAGGCTACACCCCGTCAACATTGCTATTCGGCAGACCTCTAGCAGGACCGCTAGAAGCCCTACGCAGAAGTTGGACGGAAGCCAAGATAGACGACACACCAAGAGGTGCCACCAAGTACGTCGCAGACCTGCAGGAAACCCTCAAAGCAACGTGGAAGAAAGCTGGTGAAGCACTGAAGAAGGCAAGAGCCCGTCAGGCGAAGTACTACAACCGCCACGCGAAGGACAGAGAACTGCAAGTCGGCGATCAAGTGCTACTCTTACTTCCAAGTGGAACCAACAAGCTGGACATCGCTTGGAGAGGACCGTACCGGGTGACTGCCAAGAAATCCAAGACAGTCTACCAAGTAGAGGTGAACGGGAGAGCCCGATACCACCACATCAATCTCCTCAAGAAGTACACGGACCGACCAGCGACCCCCAGCACTCACAACTTGCTAGCCATCGCCATCGCGGAAGAAGGAGAAAGCATGGAGACCAATGCAGTAGAGTATCCCCTGCACTCCAAAGAAACCTACAAAGACGTGATACTCAACGGAGACCTAGCCGCTAAACAGCGACAGCAAGTACTACAGGTCATTCGACAACATCAGACTGTGCTCACAGACCGACCAGGGAGGACAGACCTTGTCGAAGTAACCTCAACGGTGACCGACCCAACACCCGTCCGCCAGAAGCTCTACCCGATGCCACTGTCGCAGCAGCGAGCCATCAAGGAAGAGATAGACACCTTACTGGCAGCCGGAATCATCTCAGAGTCTACTTCACCCTACAGCGCAGGCACGGTATTGTTGCGAAAACCCAACGGAGAGCATCGACTGTGCATCGACTTCAGACTGTTGAATGCCGTAACGCAGTTCCAGCCAGAGCCACTCCCGGACCAGACCGATCTATTTGCCAAGCTACAGCGAGCGAAGTACTTCTCACGCATCAACCTCAGCAAAGGATACTACCAGATACCAGTGCAACCGCAAGTCCGAAAGTACCTAGCTTTCAGCACTATGGAAGGACACTTCGAATTCAATGTACTTCCATTCGGACTCCACAACGCACCCAGCATCTTCAGCGCCATGATGCGAAAACTCCTGGCACCACTGAGCAGCGAGCACCTACATTCGTTTATGGACGACATCCTCATCGCAGCACCTACGTGGGAGGAACATGTCACGCTCCTACAGCAACTACTCGCCCGCCTCAGAGACACGGGATTGACGGCAAGACCCACCAAATGTCAGATTGGATTCACGGAACTAGAATTTCTGGGACACACCATCAGTCAAGGAAGCCTGCGACCGGTAGAAAAGACAGTGAAACGCCTACTCGACGCTCCTAGGCCCAAGACAAAAAAGGAAGTACAGTCGTTTCTAGGACTCTGCGGCTTCTACCAGAAGTTCATCCCCAACTACAACAGCATCGCCGTACCACTGACAAATGGAACCCGGACAATCGCCCCGGACAAAGTAGTTTGGACAGCCGAATGCGAGACAGCATTCCAAACACTCAAGGACAAAATGACATCGGCGCCAGTACTCCACCTACCCGATTTGACTCAGCCATTCGTTCTACGCACCGACGCAAGCGACTTAGGCCTCGGAGCAGTACTGCTACAGCGCGACCCCAAGAATGCAGAGACGTTATTCCCTGTCGCCTACGCCAGCAGAAAATTGAGACCCGCCGAGACCCACTACGCCACGTCGGAGAAAGAATGTCTTGGACTAGTCTGGGCCATACAGAAATTCCAACTCTACCTGTATGGGACCCACTTCACAGTTCAGGTGGACCACCAACCACTATCGTTCCTGGCAGCCTCCAAATCCTTGAACTCTCGCCTGATGAGATGGGCACTCACCCTTCAGGCATACTCATTCCAAATCGAGTACATCCCCGGCAAAGAGAACCACGGAGCCGACTACCTCAGTCGCCATCTCGTGGAGGACACAGCAGCTGTCGCCCACCCAACACAACTAAGGGCCACAGCACCAGAATTCGTCCCCGCCCAGTAATACCCTGTCACTAGTGTCCATAGCTACCTGGCACAGCATTGCAGCTCAGGTAGAGCAACTTAACTAGTGTGTAAATAGGACCCTAGTGCAGTGTTAAACTAGGCTCTGTAGTAGAAAAAGGTCGAATCCAGTAGTCATCGCCTTTTTTCAGTTGAGGGAGCCTGTCATGAACTGGCTAGTTTTAACTCTGCTCATTGACTATTCAGCCTTGTGTAGTTTTTGTAACAGTAGAGAGTCAGTATATAACACAGCAGCAATAAAAGTACACACCGCGAGCCCGACCCACGCTGCGTAGTTAATCAGCACTGTGTGCGAGAGTCGTAAATATTTTACCCAATGAGAGCTTAGGCAAAGCGGTTCGAGCCAGTTTGACTGGGTCCGAGCCTAACACAGCTTTGGTCAGTTGGGAGGAATACACCGAAGTGTTAACAGCTAGAAAGCTGGCAGAGAAATCTCTCCACACTTAGACCAGGAAGCAGGACTTAGAATCTTAGAATTCTATCAAGTCACAACGGGCCTGAACTTGTCAAACAGGTAAATGAACACCCTTCTGTTTCATCGTGATATATTTATATTATTGTTGAAATTATGTTTGTGGAATTTGCTATGCATAAATGTGAATTGTTAATCCGAATTTGCGTGACCATGTGGACGAGCCTAACACGTGGCGAAACACGACCGGTTGCGCCGCCATGTTGTATGCTGCACGGAACCACTGTTGTTTAACTTATATGTATGTTTGCAGACCAGTGGCTGTACCACTGAATGGTTATAATATTATTAATTCTGTATGTGTATAGTTAGACACGATTGATATTTATGTATGTATAGGAATTTAGAGTTGAGATTCCAGTGGACCCCGGAAGTAGCAGAATGTTCGTCGCTTATGTATAGAGATGTGGAGCTATCACTGAGGGCTACTTGGCTTTCAGTGAGACGCTCTGCACAAACCGATTATTCAGGGTTGTGCAGAATTTCGTCTCTTATATTACAGACGAGCAGGCGAGCTATCCCGAGCTATCCTGTGAACCCCACTCCACAGAAACAAGTTGGCGGAGTATCCTCTACCGCACAAGACGGAAAGAGCTACCCGGAAAAACACCCTGTCAGACCCCACAGCGTGGCAAGGGAACCCAACTACACAACGACAAAGGTGTACCAGAAGCTACCTCACAGAAGGACTTCGAACGCACCACCCGCCAGTTAAGTGTATTCTCCCAAGTGCACTTAAACTGATCGCAACAGGACCACAGTAGTCCAACTCTTCAGAAACTGTAAAACGGACCACAGTAGTCCAAATCTACATGAAATATAATAGCAAGTGCCCGAGGAAGATATAACAGCTGCCTAGACTATCAGCGATCGAACTATTTGCATTGAAAGAGACTTTTTAAGTTAGATTAGTACTTAGAGAATCTTGTATAGAGTAGAAGAAATAAATGTGTGATTTTAACTGTTATCAAGTGGCTGGACTACATATGATTCATAGCCGTGTGAAAGCTAGTGTGACAGTAATCTTTTACCATTTTTCTATCTATTTCTGTACCCCAACCTTAACACAGAACGAGCTAAACAAATAAATTTATTAAAGTAATTCATAGGGTGACTTACTAGCAGTTCCCACCGAATAAACGTGAGGGTCCATAATTCCATTGTGCAGAGCCCATAAACCCCACGTGACAATCATCATCATCATCATCATCATCATCATCATCATCATCATCATCATCATCATCATCATCATCATCATCATCATCAACAACAGAGTTCACAACAACACTCAATTTGAAAATGAATAGGTATTGTTTGTTTTTCTTTCTAGGATTACAATTGATAGATTTTAACTGTGAGAACGCAAGTGAAGAGACTGAACACAATAGTGAATTAAAATTGCATGGAACTGAGAATGAAGGTACTGATGGAACACAAACCAGGGTATCAATTGTAACAATGGGGACACACTGCATCACCGCGAACTCTGGTCTCATACAGACAATCCGGGATCTCTGGGGTCTGCGCTCCACTTTAGTACTGACTGGTCTGCTTCGGCGTGTTGCTGGGGCCTTGAAACGTACTTTTAGATATTTTAAAATAGTTCTTATAGAGCACTTATCCAGCTCAATGGCTGCTCAAGGCGCTGGTCGATACAGGATCTAAAGCAAGCCATTCCCCCTGGTCGGATGGCGCACGCATGGTGGAGCGCCCCAGAGACCTGAGGACCTTTGCTGTGTCTTTTAAAGGCCAGTCTCCTTCAAATGAAAGTCTGAACAGGCGATACAGCCTTTTTGTGTACAATGGAAGTGCAGCAGTTCGTCTGCAGGGCACGGCAGAGACGGTCAATACAAAACTCAATCGGAAAATGGAATTTGTCCTACACTTGACAACCTTCAATGTCGAACAACCTTAACTGAACTGAACAACTGAACTTAAAACTGAACTTTGCACTGTTGGACCCCATGGGTTAAACGCTACACTCCGTCACGGTCAATGGGGACTGCACTTCAGTAGGCAATTTATCTTGTACAAAATTGTCCATGGACACTGCACTTCAGTAAGCAATTTATCTTGTACAAAACTGTCCATGGACACTGTACTTCAGTAAGCAATTTATCTTGTACAAAATTGTCGATGGACACTGTATTTTAGTAAGCAATTTATGTTGTACAAAATTGTCCATGGACACTGTCCTTCAGTACGGAATTTATCTTGTACAAAACTGTCGATGGACACTGTACTTCAGTAAGCAATTTATCTTGTACAAAATTGTCCATGGACACTGCACTTCAGTAAGCAATTTATCTGGTACAAAATTGTCCATGGACACTGTACTTCAGTACGCAATTTATCTGGTACAAAATTGTCGATGGACACTGTACTTCAGTAAGCAATTTATCTTGTACAAAATTGTCGATGGACACTGTACTTTAGAAAGCAATTTATCTTGTACAAAGTACGCAATTTATCTTGTACAAAATTGTCGATGGACACTGCACTTCAGTAAGCAATTTATCTTGTACAAAATTGTCCATGGACACTGCACTTCAGTAAGCAATTTATCTTGTACAAAATTGTCCATGGACACTGTACTTCAGTAAGCAATTTATCTTGTACAAAATTGTCCATGGACACTGTACTTCAATAGGCAATTTATCTTGTATTTATACATATACATATATTTAATTCTTTGTTATTACTTTATCATGAACAAAATAAAATACCACCTCAAAGGAACTTCTCAATGTGCTGCCGTTCCTAATCCAGCACACAGTAGTTTTCTGACCTCTAGATTTGAACCCAATTCAATCTAGACATACCTTGGCCACAGGCTACTAAGCTAGCCCTGCCCTAATGTAAAGGCATTATAATCAAATCGTGGTAGTAAATATAACATAGAGGGGCTGAAAAAGCTGTGAAAAGCGCTACGTCATCTTAGGTTTTTGCAAAGGGTGCTGGAACTTGTCAACATTCACACAAACCCACTCCCCCTCAAACACACACACGCCCACGCAACACACTCAGAGAAAGAGAAACAAGATCGCAAGCCATTCAAATGTATTTTCAAACACACACATACATACACACGACCGACAGACCGACTTTTGGCTCATTCTGATTCTCCCCGACCATTTCAAAGTATTTCTATAGCAGTCCGGACACACAACAACACGCAGTCGCGCATGCGCACACGTACACACACAAACACACACACACACACACACACACACACGGTCGGAAGCTCCCTGCCCGGGATGGGCTAGATTAGAAACGGCGGATTGTGTGTGTGTGTGTAGAGGTGCGTGTGTGTGTGTGGGTGTAGGGGTAATGGGTGAGGGAGGGAAGAGAGGGGGGGGAAGAGTGCAGTAAGAAAATACAGTCTACGAATCTATAAAAAAGAAAAAAAAAGAGATTTCTCCTATATAGCGAACTTACAAGCTCAGAGAGCTTCTCAAGGTGCTGGCCCGTAATATCCAGCAATCACACAATAGTTTGCTGAAGTCAGGATTCGAACCCACGTCGCCCAAGACGCACTCACACAAGTCGTGCGCTCTGACCACTGAACTATCACCGCCGCACACAGCGGTTAACGTCATACACAATATACACAGCGGTTAACGTCATACACAATATACACTGCGGTTAACTTCAATAAGGACGAGAGGAAAACCGCATTTATTGACTGGGGAGGTAATGGCAATATAATACAATTACAAAATTGGACATTTATTGACTGGGGAGGTAATGGCAATATAATACAATTACAAAATTGGACATTTATTGACTGGGGAGGTAATGGCAATATAATACAATTACAAAATTGGACATTTATTGACTGGGGAGGTAATGGCAATATAATACAATTACAAAATTGGACATTTATTGACTGGGGAGGTAATGGCAATATAATACAATTACAAAATTGGACAAATGTCATTTTGTGCTACCGCGGGGGTTTCAATTCAATTCAATTCAATTCAATTCAAACAACTTTATTTATCCAGATTTGGCAATTACAATGGGGGTATGAGTGCTCTCTAATTTTAAAAAAAAAATCACAACAATATCTGATATACATGAGGATGTCTACAAACAATAACAACTTGCACAAAACAACTTGCACAAAACACAGCGGCAGCCCCCCGACACCATCCACACATACACACTGCCCATGCACACACATACATCCAGTTCATAGACATTTACCCAACACAGACATACATCACCAGCAGCACTCACCACAGACACATGCATAAAAATAACAAGGTAGAAGATTCATTAAAGGAAAAAGCAGCTAAGATTAGTTATTATCAGGCTAATTTTTTTACTTTTAGTTTTATGCATAATTGTTCTTACTCTTGTTCATCAACTGTACTGCATGAGGCACAAACGATTTTAAATACCGATTGGTCTTGTTTGCGCGTGTGTGTGCGCCGGGCTGTGCGTGTTTCTCTTTCTTTGTATGTGCGCGCGCGCGATTTGTTTTAGCAGTTGGACGCCGTGAAGAATGAGGTGAGAAGGCACAGTTATAGTTCAGCAACATGAAATCTTAATACCCAAATAGCCACACTGGAACAGCAGTCTGTTAACAAAACACTAACAGAAAATGCAATTTGCCTTCTGCTAAAATAACCTGAAATGCGCAGGGTCCACAACGAACTAAATTAATTCTTCCGTTCCAGGAATTCTTTCAGCTTTGCCACTGCGCTATGTAAAACCAAGTATTTCTTCAACGTCATCGCATACCAACCCAGATATAATGCCGAACTACACAAGCAAAACGTCGGTTGGAGGAGCGGAGAAAGAAAGAGGGGTGGAGGGCTGAGGAAGGGTAGAAAGCAGCTTCAGACAATTTCATTTAAGGGCTCTTCCGGACCTTAACTATAAACAAATACAATTTCCTTAACTTTCAGTGAAACTGTCAAGTGTAAATTGAATAGGCGAAATTAGAAAAGCTTGGAATTCAAAGACGCATCATCTCTGTCTCCCCTCCCTCCCATACATTCACACACACACTCCCTCACCCACATTCACACTCACACAATGTCCCTCTCTCTCTCTCTCTCTCTCTCTCTCTCTCTCGGGCACTCACTCACCACGCACACCCGCTCACGCCATTGTAATTGATCCCATGCGCCTTTAGCACAGTGTGAAACTTTTCCTCTTAACCACAATGTCATCTGCGCTAAACCAAACACTCTGACATGCAAACTGTGCCTCACAGCAGCATTTGTAAACAGCAACTTGTCATTTGTAAACAGCAACTGTCACTTATAAACAGCAACTTGTCATTTCTAAACAGCAACTTGTCATTTCTGTAAACAGCAACTTGTCATTTGTAAACAGCAACTTGTCATTTGTAAACAACTTATCATTTCTGTAAACAGCAACTTGTCATTTCTGTAAACAACAACTGTTATTTGTAAACAGCAACTTGTCATTTGTAAACAGCAACTTGTCATTTGTAAACAACTTATCATTTCTGTAAACAGCAACTTGTCATTTGTGAAAAGCAACTTGTTCTAACTTGCAGGTGGTTCTATTTTAACTTGCAGGAGGACTCTATTTTAACTTGCAGGTGGTTTTATTTTAACTTGCAGGAGGGCGAGGCGTGCTCTATTTTAACGTGCATGTGCTTCTATTTTAACTTGCAGGAGGGCTCTATTCTAACTTGCAGGTGGTTCTTTTTTAACTTGCAGGAGGGCGAGGAGTGCTCTATTTTAATGTGCAGGTGGTTCTATTTTAACTTGCAGGAGGGCTCTAGTCTAACTTGCAGGAGTGCTCTAGTCTAACTTGCAGGAGTTCTCTATTCTAACTTGCAGGAGTGCTCTATTTTAACTTGCAGGATGGCTCTATTTTAACTTGCAGGATGGCTCTATTCTAACTTGCAGGAGTGCTCTACTCTAACTTGCAGGAGTGCTCTATTCTAACTTGCAGGAGGGCTCTATTCTAACTTGCAGGAGGGCTCTATTCTAACTTGCAGGAGTGCTCTATTCTAACTTGCAGGAGCGCTCTATTCTAACTGCAAAACTTGGCAAGAGGGGTTTGTGAAGTCAGAGGGTGAGGGTGAAAAAGGGTGAGGAGGATGTAGGAAACTAGGGGTGGGGAGAGAGAGAGAAGACAAAAGCATCAGCGGCGTTTAACGAGCAGTTTGTAGACAATTGTAGCCAACACCCACTACTGCCTCTCTTGGTTCTGCACTGTTTTACCCCTTGCCTTCTGTTACAACTTACATCTCTCTGTCGCTGTCTGCATGTTTCACACTAGTATGACAGTGGCACAGTGGAAGTTATGGTGTACTACTGCACAACATCTTCAGACTGACACTGCAGCTGCTGTGCCCAAATCCTGATTTAAGGTGGGGATCTATCGACTGACACTAAACACCCATTGTGCTCCGTTCACACTTAACAAAACATATCTCTCACTCACTCACTCACTCTCTCTCCACCCCCTCTCTCTCTCCTTACTGAAAGTCATGGATTGTTCAATAAATGATTCAGGTCCTTACTCTTTCTAAGTAGGACCGGGTCGCGCAGTTGGTAGAGCGGCTTACTAGTAACGGAAAGGCCGCTGGTTCGAATCCCGGATTGGACAACGTGTGATCATATTATTTTCCCCTTATCATCAACTGGTTCCCTGGTGTCAGAATAATGTGACCAGTAGTAGCTCTGGTGTAGTGTAGACTGTAATCTACAATTAACCTTAACACTTTCCTGGGGATAGTTATTCCCTTCTGCCATATCCCCAATGGTGGGTGTAGAAGGAAGAAGAATGTTGATCGACTGATTGATTATCTCATACATTTACACAAGTGGATACTACGTTAATACATACCTCGGCACAGTCATCATGGTCGTCGTCAAAGACTGGCACTGACAGCCGTTTGTAGATCTTGTCCAGTTCTTGTGACCTCAGCATCACACTCACGTTATAACCAGCGTCCGAACTCGCCCTGCTGCTCCCTCTGCTCGCCACGTGCTCACCGCAGCTCAGGGAACGCGAGCACCCTTTGAGCTTACTCATATTTGAAGAAGATTCAATAATATAAAGATCTGCCTTTGACTGTCCGTGAAACTGACCTGTCATTATGTTGGCACCATAATGGAATTCCTCTGTGGAGATAATAATGTAGTGTAGTAGTTCAAAGTTGGCATTTGTATGGGTGCTACAGTAACAAATGTTTCCACCCGGGGTCACAGTCCTATCACTGTCATTGTTGAAGCTCTACAGTGGTCAAGCTGACATCATAGTGTTGTACACGGTGTTCTACCCCACATTGAGCAAGAGGCTACACATCCTGGCCCAGTGCTACAGCCAATATCAAAACAATGGGAAACAGATACAAACACTGTAATAGACACAATCTCAACAGTAATACTAGGAATTATTACTCGCTTCTCAAACTGCTATCTTCTCACATCAGGCACTCCACGCACTATACACTGTTACACCGGCAATTGACAAACTCTGATTGAAAACACAACACAAACCATGTGAGGTATTCCAATGGGCTCCTAATAACTAAATAACACAAGATGACAAGCCATTCAAATGCATTTCCAGACACACAAACAGCCGAAAAATGTTGACTTTGTTGGCGGTGTTGCAAGTCGGCATTATCAAATGGAAACAAAATGAAAACTTGGAATGATGAGCAACTATCTTTTTTTAATTATGATTATTTAAACTCTAAAAATACAGATCTGGATAAAAGAACAAACAAAACAATCCATTGTTCTTCTCAATGTTCAAATTAAAAAAAATGACAACACACATTTTCCATTGACTTCACTAATGCTGCTGTTGATGGTTCATTTGAAGTATTGGAGGTGGTTATTAACCACGCTACAATAGCATATCCAGTGCACAATCCTCCCTCTTTCAGTGTGACAGACATCAGTGATGCAGTCCAATACAGCTACAAAACATGACGACCTGTCCTGTCCTAGCTCTCTCCTTTGTCTCTCATCCAGGTGTCTCTAACTCCACACGTCTACTGTACGTCTTCCTGTAGGTCTCTTTGTCTTATCCATCTCTTTCTTTCTGTCTGCCTCTCACTTTGACCGTCTGTCCGTCTCTTCCTCCCCCTCTGTCTCTCTCTCTGTCTCTCTCGGTTGTACGAACCACCTTCTTTGTATCACCATAGCAATAGATTTGTAAAGTTCTAAGGAAGGGTTGCACGTGGCTCGTTGTCACACACAATGCAATATTCCGTGGTCGTCAGCAATTACCCTTGTACCGTCTCTCCATCTCTCAGATTTCCACAATTTATTCAGAAATTACGACGAAGCATTATTTTGCAATGCATCGTCTGATGATAATCACCTCTCTCTCTCTCTTTCACACACACACACACACACACGCACACACATACACACACACACACACATACACACGCACGACTACGCCGTTGGAAGGAAAGTAGCGAGTAATTGTCTACAAGCAGCGATTACCTCTAAAATGAGACAATACTCATTATTGACTCAACTGGCAACAGCTTGACAAACAACCACATTAGCAATACGCTGTAAGAACCACGTCCATACTACTGTTTAGGTCTTCACACAGCTCTTATTGTTGTGCTTAATGCCATCCTTGACAGGCACACTATGCAAGCGCTAGGGAATATGGCATAACAGCACAGGACTGATTAAATGAATGAATGGAGACAAGAAGCTCTAGGTTGTAATTACCTCGCCTAAGAAAGAGAGACAACAGTATAACGGCAAAATCCTGGACATAATCCTTGTTAGATGCTATTCTCCTGTCAATAAGGGGGAAAAGTTAGAAAGACAAATCTCTCCTCCTCTGCCGGCAGTGATTTAAGTGTGCGGAATGGTGCCGTAGATACAGAGGGCCAATTCGCTGGCTGTCTTGTCAGCTCGTCAGTGTATCAGCTGGGTTCGCTGAAGATCACGTGGTTGATTTCCAACAGCATGAGAAGATGCTGAGGTAAAGTTATGAAAACAAAACCGCATCTTCTTGCCACACTTTTTTCAAATCTGGCAGAATGACGATATTTCTGGCATTACTACTCAACACTGGCTTGATCACAAGGACCGAAAGCTGCATCGACACTACAGTAGAAACCTATTAGCTGTAATTTTCTAGAGGTCATTACGTGGCGCTCACGGCATGATCCGTGCACATTCCTTGTACAGACAACACTACAGCTTAGCTGACTCTGCCCGCTCTTTAATCCACTGTTTTGTGCTAGATGAAGCATTCTCGGCCTTTTCACCACTCATTTCAAACTGTACACAGATACACGTGGACTGTCCTTTGAAGAAAATGTGCGTGTAATTGTCTACATTCTCAGCGTGATATCTTGAGACAATAAATTCTTGATTAGATAATACATGCTATCACCTCAGGATTACACTTTCTCTTTTGTCTTTGCAAGTGACAGAATTGAAAAATTACTCTCATTTTAACAGCTGCTTTAAGTCAAAAGATACATCATGACCAGCTTACTTTTGTTGAGATTTTCAACAGCCTAAAGCAAAAAATTTCTATAAACTTCATTATATTATTTTCTATAAAACTGCATACACTACAGTATTATCAATTATCACATAAACATACGTTTATGGTCTTCGCCTTACTGAGATAACACTATCTTACACATGTTTTTTTTTTTTTTTCAGTTTCTTTGCTTTGTCCCCTGTTTTTCGTCGTGTATGCCTTGCCCTCTTTCTAGTAACACGCCTTTTATCTTGACCTTTCATGGCTTACCCATATGCTCCACGTGAGACTTTAGCTTTGCTTTGACACCACATGCAAGGTTTTCTGTGATCCAGAACCAACAGCTCGCACTAATTAATTTCCATTTCACTGCTTTTTGAATAGACAGCAAGGGAAATAATGGAGCAGTTGTAGTGCCAATTGAAAGACATCATCTGTAGCGGATACTTGTACAATGCCTTTGTAGGGTCATAGCACACCACTAACATATGTTACAGTGAGCGTGAGGTCATTTTGTTTAGACTTGTCCACTAGAAAGCATCATCATTAAACACTTTCTAAGTCCACTGCATTGAACTGAAAGCTTTCAAACAAGCGTATACGCAACTTAAAAAAAACACAAGACGTTCGGTCCCTTCATAACGCCACCTCGTATAAGGCCTTCTATACCGTCATTACCAATCTCACCATACAACAGGCCGAGAACCAGTCGCATACAAACAGCTTAAAGCCCTCCAATACACGCTGGTAACGTTGGTCACGCACCTGGGTGCTCCGTTTGTGAACACCACTATAGGTATTTTAAAGGAGATAGGACATCCAGTGCCTAGACCATACGACCTTTGTGAACACCACTATAGGTATTTTAAAGGAGATAGGACATCCAGTGCCTAGACCATACGACCTTTGTGAACACCACTATAGGTATTTTAAAGGAGATAGGACATCCAGTGCCTAGACCATACGACCTTTGTGAACACCACTATAGGTATTGTAAAGGAGATAGGACATCCAGTGCCTAGACCATACGACCTTTGTGAACACCACTATAGGTATTGTAAAGGAGATAGGACATCCAGTGCCTAGACCATACGACCTTTGTGAACACCACTATAGGTATTGTAAAGGAGATAGGACATCATCCAGTGCCTAGACCATACGACCTTTGTGAACACCACTATAGGTATTGTAAAGGAGATAGGACATCCAGTGCCTAGACCATACGACCTTTGTGAACACCACTATAGGTATTTTAAAGGAGATAGGACATCCAGTGCCTAGACCATACGACCTTTGTGAACACCACTATAGGTATTGTAAAGGAGATAGGACATCATCCAGTGCCTAGACCATACGACCTTTGTGAACACCACTATAGGTATTGTAAAGGAGATAGGACATCCAGTGCCTAGACCATACGACCTTTGTGAACACCACTATAGGTATTTTAAAGGAGATAGGACATCCAGTGCCTAGACCATACGACCTTTGTGAACACCACTATAGGTATTTTAAAGGAGATAGGACATCCAGTGCCTAGACCATACGACCTTTGTGAACACCACTATAGGTATTTTAAAGGAGATAGGACATCCAGTGCCTAGACCATACGACCTTTGTGAACACCACTATAGGTATTTTAAAGGAGATAGGACATCCAGTGCCTAGACCATACGACCTTTGTGAACACCACTATAGGTATTTTAAAGGAGATAGGACATCCAGTGCCTAGACCATACGACCTTTGTGAACACCACTATAGGTATTTTAAAGGAGATAGGACATCCAGTGCCTAGACCATACGACCTTTGTGAACACCACTATAGGTATTTTAAAGGAGATAGGACATCCAGTGCCTAGACCATACGACCTTTGTGAACACCACTATAGGTATTTTAAAGGAGATAGGACATCCAGTGCCTAGACCATACGACCTTTGTGAACACCACTATAGGTATTTTAAAGGAGATAGGACATCCAGTGCCTAGACCATACGACCTTTGTGAACACCACTATAGGTATTTTAAAGGAGATAGGACATCCAGTGCCTAGACCATACGATCTTTGTGAACACCACTATAGGTATTTTAAAGGAGATAGGACATCCAGTGCCTAGACCATACGACCTTTGTGAACACCACTATAGGTATTTTAAAGGAGATAGGACATCCAGTGCCTAGACCATACGACCTTTGTGAACACCACTATAGGTATTTTAAAGGAGATAGGACATCCAGTGCCTAGACCATACGACCTTTGTGAACACCACTATAGGTATTGTAAAGGAGATAGGACATCCAGTGCCTAGACCATACGACCTTTGAAATGTCACACACGAGGTTCACATTCCATTTTGCCAAGTATTAGACACACAAATGGATACAAGCAAAGAGTCATCTCTTAGTTCAGAAGAGAGCCCCCAAGTCGCCCGCTTCAGTGACCAATAAAACCCTAAATCCAAAGATTTTCCTTGTTGTTGAAAGTCTAGTACTTATGTGGCGGAATGGGAGGCGATTGGTTCATGCTTGGGGGAGAGGTTGTCTGCCTTACATTTGTTGATTACTCTAGCCTTGGGTGGCTCCTGCTGTGCAGAATCCTTTGGAGTGGCCATTGGGTTATGCAGGACAAGGCGACACGACATTTGTTCTCCCCGGCTGACCATTCGTATTCTGCTTTTGGTGGTGAGCAGGATTACATTGTCGGCAGGCATTTTATGCAAGTCAGTGGCAGTGACTTTGCAGAGAGTGTCGTGGCACTAGTAGCCGGCAAACCGGTTTACTATCAACACGATTCTCCGCCTCGCAGGGCAAATATTTTTATGTCCCTCTAATGAGGTATAAATAAAAAATAAAAATAACAGCTCGGGTCGGCCCATGTTCTTAAGATGGCGGCCGAGAGACGGGAGTCAAATACTCCACTCCGCTACACTTATATTACCTCCCTGAGCCTGACTTCGCCGTAAGGAATGGAGCGCAGTACAAATAATTATACCTGGTTTGACTGGTCGGTAGCTTTAGCGGAGTGGGACGCCTGGGTGGAAGCTAGGTGCTATATTGATCAGGGAAAACCCACTGTCCCATGGGGCCGCCAGACCCATGGAGTAGGCATCCTTCGGTGACGATCACACAATAGGCCTGCCGTAGCGACCAGCACACAATACACACACACAATGGCCATTCTACCTGTACTGGTGCTGTCATAATTACTCATCAATAGTGTAGGACTCAAATAGAAATGACTACTCATAAATATTAATGTACTCTTACAAATAACTATGACATTATCAAATATTAAATTACTCATAATTATTAAATTAGTACATAAATGTTAAATTACTGATAAATATTATAAAGGGTCAAAAAAGTTATTTTATTTAAAACGTTGCCTTTTAAAACCTATGATGTGGAACGACTGGAAACCGATCGAATACCGTTTTAGAAAATGTGTCTATATATATGTGTGGGTGTGTGTGTGTGTGGGTGTGTGTGTGTGTGTGTGTGAGAGAGAGAGAGAGAGAAAGAGAAAGAGGGAGTGTGTGTGGGTGTGAGAGAGAGAGAGAGAGAGAGAGAGAGAGAGAGAGAGAGAGAGAGAGTCGAAGTCGAAACCAATAATTAAGCTAACAGCATTAGGTATCCAGCTAGTTCTTCCTAAAGAGCACTTAAGTCACGGATAACGTTTATGCAAATCTAATCTCTCTGTATTCTATGTATGAATACGCGCGTGTTTTGAAATTCCAATGTTCCCCTCCTCCCATTGTAGAAAGGTCTACAGTGGTCTATTGAACACAGACAGAGAAAGGTCTACAGTGGTCTATTGGACACAGACAGAGAAAGGTCTACAGTGGTCTATTGGACACAGACAGAGAAAGCTGGGAGCGTGAGTCACACGCAGCTTGCATTATTTACATTTCCAATCGATGTTGTGGGACTTGCTGAATATCAGATGGGAATATGCCAATGGCTTTCCATTTATTGGGCAGTCCCGAGGAATCAACCATCCAATTTTGCTAGCTACAAACGTCTCAAGATGTTGTATAGACCCAGCAGGAAGGGAAGAGAGGAGAGGGGAATGGTGGGTGGGTGCAGGTGGGGGTGGGTGACAGACGGATTATTCTGAAACGAAACTACACATTGCCATAAAGACAGGCGGGCAACGTAATTGATGACATTACTCCAGCTTTTGGCTGACTACCCGTTTTGGGCTTCTTTCTGTTTTCGGATTTTCAAACAAATCATCATCATGATCATCATCATCATCATCATGATCATCATGATCATCATCATCATCATCATCATCTATCAATCGTTAACAGCGAATAATCATGCCTTGGAGTTCTTTAACCTCAAGTAGTTAAGTGCCTAATGTTACAATGCATTTTTGTTTAAAGGGTTATTGACAGTTTTCACAAAGGGAAGCTCCCAGGTTATTCAGTAGGCCTACTCTGCTCCCGTGTTATTCAGTCTTCTGCTCCCTTCAACATAATTTTGCTAGAAACCCCCGGATGGAATGAACACTGCCCAAATAATAAAACCGGCCAAGAGTACTAACACCACTGGTATTATTAGTGATATAATTGGTTGAGATTTCATCTTTTCCATTTTTTCCCCGCATACTTTTTTTAAAAACTGTCTTATTTCTTTGACGAAAAAGACTTTTAAACAATTGAACTGATTGGTTCTAGAACCATAAGAACACTTACTGACGCGCGGACACACACACACAAGAACTGGCTTGCAGTATTATTTTCAGTCCAGCATTGTCGGCAGCAAGGAGGCAATATTAAACCACACACGAACCCAGAACTAGACTAGAACTTACAGCATAATCATCGCAGTTGTGCTAACTCTCACACTCACTCGTAAAGCGGTTCTGTAAGTGCAACGTAGAGGGTGAAACCATCACAGTTGTTACCACTCACTTCTACCATCATTACAACACTTCTTCACACACCAGTCTACCTTGCTGTATGACTGACTGTCGACTGCACAGCGCCTGCTGCGACTGCCGGCATCCCACTGAATGACAGACAGCATGCAGCAACAATGGCACCTGCCACGTCATAGGGCGATAGGAGTGGTTGGCACCGCTCTGGAGTATCAGGGACTGCGCCGTGCTTCGCGCACTTCATTACACGAATTCCAGAACAGTAATTTCCAGAACAGTAAGCACCGCGAGGTTGATTACGTGGAGATGAGGACGTAACGTAGACATGACGTAGCACAATTTTTTCCTCATTCTGTATAACACAATCTCTCTCTCTCTCTCTCTCTCTCTCTCTCTCTCTCTCTCTCTCTCTCTCTCTCTCTCTCTCTCTCTCTCTCTCTCTCTCTCTCTCTCTCTCTCTCCTGACGTAACAGCCATTCTCCTCATTCATACACACAATCGTTTCCTCCCTGTCTCTCTCTCTCTCCCCCCCCCCCCTCTCTTTGTCCTCTCTTTCAAGAACTCCTTCACACTGCGTAGCAGAGACTGCTAGACTTCGGTTGTCCTGCTGGTGCCCAATCACCATTAACGAGAAGTAGTGTGCCAGAGTCAGACAGCCGGTGTGGACCCATTCAGCCTTATGGCGCAAAGAAAGACCTGGCCTGCTCTCACTCACATGACGTTGTACCCTCACCGTGCCCTGGCCTGCTCTCACTCACATGACGTTGTACCCTCACCGTGCCCTGGCCTGCTCTCACTCACATGACGTTGTACCCTCACCGTGCCCTGGCCTGCTCTCACTCACATCACGTTGTACTCTCGCCGTGCCCTGGCCTGCTCTCACTCACATCACGTTGTACTCTCGCCGTGCCCTGGCCTGCTCTCACTCACATCACGTTGTACCCTCACCGTGCCTTGGCCTGCTCTCACTCACATCACGTTGTACTCTCGCCGTGCCCTGGCCTGCTCTCACTCACATCACGTTGTACCCTCACCGTGCCCTGGCCTGCTCTCACTCACATCACGTTGTACCCTCACCGTGACCTGGCCTGCTCTCACTCACATCACGTTGTACCCTCACCGTGCCCTGGCCTGCTCTCACTCACATCACGTGGTACCCTCGCCGTGCCCTGGCAAATTAACAATCAGTGCTGCCTCGCCGGGAAACAAAATCCAAATAAAACCGTTTTCAAAAGTACGGGTTTGATAAAAATCGATAAATGCATTCGTTTATGTGCCAATTAATAGGATCAAGGGTTCATTCTAAACATAGCAGGTTGTATGGCCCATCACCAACCGGCACTACACAGTCAAGCATCATTGCAAATATAAAGCAATGCCAGTGCTGACGTCATTGACAGAGATTCTAGGGAAACTTTAATTTGTATAAGGGTTTCAGTTTGGTCAACGTCTTTCTTTTTATTGGAATAGACCTCTAGTTTAAAGGGACACACTCTAAGCCCGCCCCCTCTACAGACCCGTTTAACACAGTAAATGTTGTCCAACCTTAAAACAAGTTTGCAACAAGAAGCAACTTAATGAAAAGTATATTTATTTTGTAAATCGATAAATTCCGTAGGTTGTGTGCCTATGAATAGCAACTACTAGCTCCTTAAATAGCTACGCTAAAAAAAAGTATCATCTAGTAGATCGTAGTGGGATTGGTGTACCGTTAAACAGGGGCAATCACTCCCTGTCAGAACAGAAATGGAAAATTCAAACTGTAGAGATTGGCTTGAGCAAGGCAATCCCACTGTATCATTGTTTATTGTGATAACAACGCCCATAGTAGCCCATTGTAGCCCACTGTATCATTGTTTATTGTGATAACTACGCCCATTGTAGCCCATTGTAGCCCACTGTAGCATTGTTTATTGTGATAACAAAGCCCATTGTATCATTGTTTATTGTTATAACAACGCCCATTGTAGCCCACTGTATCATTGTTTATTGTGATAACAACGCCCATTGTAGCCCACTGTATCATTGTTTATTGTGATAACTACGCCCATTGTAGCCCATTGTAGCCCACTGTATCATTGTTTATTGTGATAACTACGCCCATTGTAGCCCATTGTAGCCCACTGTAGCATTGTTTATTGTGATAACAAAGCCCATTGTATCATTGTTTATTGTGATAACAACGCCCATTGTAGCCCACTGTATCATTGTTTATTGTTATAACAACGCCCATTGTAGCCCACTGTCATTGTTTATTGTGATAACAATGCCCATCGTAGCCCACTGTATCATTGTTTATTGTGATAACAATGCCCATTGTAGCCCACTGTATCATTGTTTATTGTGATAACAATGCCCATCGTAGCCCACTGTATCATTGTTTATTGTGATAACAACGCCCATCGTAGCCCATTGTAGCCCACTGTAGCATTGTTTATTGTGATAACAAAGCCCATTGTATCATTGTTTATTGTGATAACAACGCCCATTGTAGCCCACTGTATCATTGTTTATTGTGATAACAATGCCCATTGTAGCCCACTGTCATTGTTTATTGTGATAACAATGCCCATCGTAGCCCACTGTATCATTGTTTATTGTGATAACAATGCCCATCGTAGCCCACATTCAGTTTGGCCCGAAGTAAACAAAGCCTGTGACTTGGTCCTTTAATGTGACTTACGTTAGTGACATCTACCTCCTGTTCCAGTAACATCAGACGTCCAGCCAAACTAAAACAAACGTCATGATGTTTCCACCCAAGTCCACTACATGTAATACTACACCCTGAAAATAAACCTCAAGTCCACTACATGTAATACTACACCCTGAAGATAAACTTCAAGAGCACTCCGGAACTGGATCTGGATTCCCGTCTTGGCGATTGTAGGCGGGTAGGTGACTGACTATCGTGCATTCCTCACTTTCTAACTTAGGTAGTGCGCAGCGCTCTATTTTGTCATTTAAAACAACGACAACAACAACGACTACAACAACAAAACCATCAAAATTTGGTATTAATATAAACAAAACGCAGACTTCATTAAAAGTTGTTTAAAAGCGGATCAAAAACATTTCTCTGTTCAGTCAATACTGGCAACAGGTCCAGCAATCCGTTTGGAAAATAGTCTTTAAATAAACTTTTTAAATAAAAAAAAATAAATAAAAATACAGATTTTAAATAAAAATGACAAAGTCTGGTAGACCTACTCATGTTTTCTTCTTTCATTTCCCGCTGTGAGTATACTGATGTATCACCTATCCCAAAAAACCTCGTCCCTGCAACTCGGCATAAGTGATGTTGTTCACTATATGTCATTTCCGCTGTTTACTATTCTCATTGCTTCCCTTACTATTTCCAGCCCTTCTCTGGCCCTTGTCTTACTCTCGGCTGTTGACAGCTTTATAAGGACCCGAGATTACGCATGTGAGCGTCATGGCTTCTTTTCACATGCACAGTGAGTGTTGCCCACTGGAAAAATAAGATCTCAAATAATACCTATTCTCAAGGTAGGGTTTTAAAATACATCCAATCCAAACCACAGGTCAAAGTTTGTCGCTTTCCCTTACAGCATTGCAGCGACAGGGCAGCGCCGCGTGGGACAGAAGAAGAACTTACCGATCAACCACTTGTAATTTGAATCAATGTATTCCTAAGTCCTATCACTACGAACTAAAGCAACTAACAGATGTCTAATATCATCATCATCATCATCATCATCATCATCATCATCATCATCATCATCATCATCATCATCATCATCACTAAAATGTGCATTTCAGACTGCCACGTCACTAGTTTTATTTACAGAAGATCTTTAGCATCAAGCATCGCATTCATAACACTTGCAATGGCGATCAATAACGATAACTCCTCCACAAATCCCCACAGCACGACCACACACACAGACACACACACAAACACACACACGCACACACCCACACAGACAGACACACACATAAACACACGCACGCACACACACACACACACACACCTAGACAGACACACACACAAACACACCTACACCTACACACACACAGATGCATTAAGAAATACAAACATATTATTATTAAGTATTTAATTGTTCTTATATAGCGCTTTTCCAGCTCAAGAGCTGCTCAAGGCGCTGGCCGATACAGGATCTAACTCAAGCCGCCCGAGGCGCCAACGTGCAGCCTTTGGGCGCATCGTAATAACGCTCCAGACAACTGAGCATAATCCTGGGCAGCCAGGGATGGGGGAGAAGGACCTAGGTGCATGCTGGGTGTGTTCTTGTCACCGGCACTCACCCGTCTAGGACATGAGTGTCAGGATCTTTAAAGTCCGTTATGATAAAATGTATTATTGACAAAGACACATCAACTGAAAAACAGTCACACAACCTGAATCTCTCTCTCCCCCTCTCCCCCCCCCCATCACCCTCCTAAAAAGTTTCATCTTGTACAAGTAATTTAAAGCACAATCTTACTTTCATCTTGTACAAGTAATTTAAAGCACAATCTTACACAGCAGACAGCTTGATGGCAGGCCAGACTCAAAACTAACAGAGATGGAATCTAACACTCGGCGTCTACGCAGGATCTCCAACAAACGTCAACATCCCACTGACATCCTTGGAAAACGAACAGACAGACATACAGACACATTCACCCATAGTTTGAATAACAATGAATGAATGACTGAATGAACGACACTTAAAGTTTAACATCCACATTCGCCATGGGCGATACGGCAGACGGGATAACCTATTTGTTATGGTATTATACGGCAGACGGGGATAACCTATTTGTCATGGTATTATACGGCAGACGGGATAACCTATTTGTCATGGTATCATACGGCAGACGGGATAACCTATTTGTTATGGTATTATACGGCAGACGGGGATAACCTATTTGTCATGGTATCATACGGCAGACGGGGATAACCTATTTGTTATGGTATCATGCGGCAGACGGGGATAACCTATTTGTTATGGTATCATACGGCAGACGGGGATAACCTATTTGTTATGGTATCATACGGCAGACGGGGATAACCTATTTGTTATGGTATCATACGGCAAACGGGATAACCTATTTGTTATGGTATCATACGGCAGACGGGGATAACCTATTTGTTATGGTATCATACGGCAGACGGGGATAACCTATTTGTCATGGTATCATACGGCAGACGGGATAACCTATTTGTTATGGTATCATACGGCAGACGGATAACCTATTTGTCATGGTATTATACGGCAGACGGGATAACCTATTTGTTATGGTATCATACGGCAGACGGATAACCTATTTGCCATGGTATCATACGGCAGACGGGATAACCTATTTGTTATGGTATACGGCAGACGGATAACCTATTTGTTATGGTATCATACGGCAGACGGGGATAACCTATTTGTCATGGTATTATACGGCAGACGGGATAACCTATTTGTTATGGTATTATACGGCAGACGGGGATAACCTATTTGTCATGGTTTTATATGGCAGACGGGATAACCTATTTGTCATGGTATCATACGGCAGACGGGATAACCTATTTGTTATGGTATTATACGGCAGACGGGGATAACCTATTTGTCATGGTATCATACGGCAGACGGGGATAACCTATTTGTTATGGTATCATACGGCAGACGGGGATAACCTATTTGTTATGGTATCATACGGCAGACGGGGATAACCTATTTGTTATGGTATCATACGGCAGACGGGGATAACCTATTTGTTATGGTATCATACGGCAGACGGGATAACCTATTTGTTTTGGTATCATACGGCAGACGGGGATAACCTATTTGTTATGGTATCATACGGCAGACGGGGATAACCTATTTGTCATGGTATCATACGGCAGACGGGATAACCTTTTTGTTATGGTAT